>CM033355.1:665572-854634 GCA_019395295.1 Osmanthus fragrans
CAAAACTCTTCCAAAATCATTCCAAAAGCTCTTCCTTTGTAAAGAGAGAAATCCGTCAAAAGTTCGCTAGAACTTGTGATTTGTAGTGTTACTACTACAAGTCAAATCAATTGTATCTTGAAAGATAAGTGTCGTGAATCATAAGCACTGTTGTAGAACAATATTGTCTTGAGGAAAGAGTATCATCACTTGCCTCGAATTGCTTTTCTTCATTTTTATTTTTGGTTTGTGTAGTATATTTTACTGCATTTTGTCACATTTTATATTCAATATTATTTGGTTTAATCACGCTCCTACGGGTTAAACTTTAACATTTTGATTACTACATATAAACAACAATTCTTCCGCGTATTTTTCCAACCCGGTACCAACAAGGACTTCGGGGTGTAGAGTTGAATTCTTGAAAGCAAAGCATATAAAGAGAAACTCCAAATCCTACACTTGAGGAAATTCCAGGATAAAATCTTTTAAGTCCTGCAACGTCAAAAACGAAATGTATGGTTAGAGCAGACGACTATAACTTATATCCTATTTGGTACGATTGAATGGACAAAACTATATTATAATACATAAGAAAGATAAGTTGAAATATTGTTTATTATACTATGAATTTCAATCCACTACAACATATCAAACATGCACTTAGCATTTTTTTTGGCTTTTTCTTTCAAATCTAGCAACATTTCTAGTGATCCTAATTCTCATTTTTCTAATCAGCCAAATTCATCTGAATATATATATATATCTATCATTTGGATTCAGCTGATTCTTCATTGAACATCCCTATATCAATTTTCATCATCTACTTTTCCTGAATCTGCCGACTAACATGACTAATTGAACATAACTTAGAGCGTGTTAGGCAAATAAGTGGCTTTCTTTTAAGCCTTGGTGATGCGACCCACATCGGTTGCAGAATGTCTCCTGGGCTGGTTAATAAGGTAGGGTCCAATCCTTTCCCTTTGAGCGCGCTTTTGAGGAAAGTTAGGGGTTCTCGTCCTTATCATTTGGTATCAGAGCCGGATCTTAAGGGGGTGGGGATGATGCGACCCACATCGGTTGCAGAATGTCTCCTGGGCTGGTTAATAAGGTAGGGTCCAACCCTTTCCCTTTGAGCGCGCTTTTGAGGAAAGTTAGGGGTTCTCGTCCTTATCATTTGGTATCAGAGCCGGATCTTAAGGGGGTGGGGATGATGCGACCCACATCGGTTGTAGAATGTCTCCTGGGCTGGTTAATAAGGTAGGGTCCAACCCTTTCCCTTTGAGCGCGCTTTGGGGGAAAGTAAGGACGAGAACCCCTAACTTTCCCCAAAACGCGCTCAAAGGGAAAGGGTTGGACCCTACCTTTATTAACCAGCCCAGGAGACATTCTGCAATCGATGTGGGTCGCATCATCCCCACCCCCTTAAGATCCGACAGCCTCGGTCGGCGATCCATCGAACCCTAAGCGACACCGGCCAACAGAGTGGTGGCTGTGATACCAAATGATAAGGACGAGAACCCCTAACTTTTCCCAAAAGCGCGCTCAAAGGGAAAGGGTTGGACCCTACCTTATTAACCAACCCAGGAGACATTCTGCAACCGATGTGGGTCGCATCACTTGGACCCACAAATTGTTTGGACCAATATGCACACTACTGTGGATCCCACAACTTATAAGCCAAATAAGTTGCCAAAGCGTCTACTGAACTCGCACCTTTCTGTCCCTATATGTTCTCAAGGGTCAAGTCCTCCTGCCCTTTCCCCTTCCTCTTTAGGGAAACTTAATAGACCACGAAATGGAAGAGAAAAGAATACAGGTTGTTTTTACAACATCCCCAAGCATTACTAGGTAAAAGTTTCCCTATCTTCTCCTTCAAGAAAGATATGTATCTATTCTTAATGTAAAAAAATGATAGATTTGATTAGTTTAAATGAAAGATGGGAAAGAGAAAGCAGAACCGGGTGCTCAAGATAAGCCCAAAGCATCTTGTATGTCTTTCTGCACGAGGAAAATTGGAAGAAAAGAACAATCAGATACAAAGCTAATAGTAATCAAAATTACTTCCACAGAAAAGCAAAATCTATGTAAACAAAATCAGAAGTTGTCTCTAGAATTTTCTAATGTGCATGTTTAGCTAAGCTTAAACAAAAGTAAATTTACTTATAAGCAAATAAGTTAGTTTCATAAATTTTGTTGATCAACATTGGAATAAGTTATTATGAAAGTAACCACCCTTCCAACCTATCAAAAAAAAGAAAGTAACCACCCTTGCAATACTATCAAAATAAGCAACCTTCTTAACCAATAAGAATGGAAAAAGGTAATTTATTCAACCATGTTTGTAAACAAATATTTACTTAAAACCACGTCTAGTTTACTTTTTTAGCTTAGCCAAACATGCTCGAGTGCATATTATGTTATCCATGTTAATCGAAAATTAATTGGTAAGCGACTAGAAGAGTAATATGAAGGCTTTCTGCAGAAAGTCAGCTAAACAAGCATGCATGACCATCAGAATCAATGTCTGAATGGTAAACATTTTTCATCCAAATTTAGAGCCACCAACCTGGACAAGGATATACATGACTAGTGAAAGAAAACGAAAAAAAAACTGTCCAACCTCGATTTCAAGAGGTGGGGTCCTAGGACCATATCTCTCCACAACTTTCCCTCCCTTGCTCACCAGAAACTTTGTAAAATTCCACTTGATAGCATCTACAAGCAAACCACCCTTTTCCGATTTTAAGAACTTGTAGAGGGGAGCTGCATTCTTCCCATTGACATCAACCTAGAATATCGTGAAAGATACTTCGTTTATAGTTTCATTCAGTATATTACTTGGGTGAATTTTTAGAAAAACTTCAAGAAATGGCAAAGAGAGAAAAATAAATGATCTTAACGAAAATTTGATAATCTTCCAAGTAAGAAAAGCAAGTCGAGAAAACTTTATAATCCTCCCTGCTTGGCACATATCTCCCTCTGAGATTGTGTGAGAAATTTTATTTTTCAAACTTTGTTAATGGTGAAAGGAATTTAATGAGGTCAAAGAGTCATAAAATCTCTCCACTAAGAAACAAATTATGACAATGCTAATGGGTGGTTTTTGTAATATGATGTTACTGATATTTCTAGGTTATTAAATATACAATTCAATAATCTAACTTAGAAAGGGATACCTTTTCAAAAATTGGAAATTCTGCTTTAAACCTTGTGCAAACGGCTTCTTGAATTTCCTCATTAGTTCCTGGTTCTTGCCAGGCAAACTGATTGCAAGGAAATGCCAATATTTCGAAACCTGAGAGGAAGTGTATGCATTATGGATGCCTCACAGAACCCAATCAAGATAAAAACATGTGGTGACAGTGCCGAAATGTTAAAAAATGGTTAACGAACCTTGGTCTTTATACTTCTCGTACAAAATATTCAACTCTTTGTAATTTGACTCTGTTAAACCACTGCAAAAAGGAAGAATGCAGAGATTAAATTTCAAACGATTTAATTTTTTTAAGCTAAAGGAAAAGCAAAAGAATATCTTTTTAAGGTAAGTAAAGAAGAAACATAGCAATACAGCAAGAAAATCATCTAAGAAGAATGACATTATCCAACTGGCAAAAAACAAAGATCAAAGAAAAGGTATCACCAAACCTAAGATACGCCTTGCCGAGGGATTGGAATATATTTCATAAAACAACTATAATCAAGTTCCCATCGTCCCTACCGTTTTACGTATGGTTAAGAAATCATTCCCTAAAGAAAATTTCACACAATGTTAAAAATACCCAACTGTCTCTTTAGAGTATTATATGTTAGATTGCAAATCGTGTACTGGTTTGCAACTAAATTGGCCATAAGACTCTCCAATGTCGTATAACACTCATAATGATCAACTTTATGAAGGTCCTGTTGAATTATCAAAGCTCTTAGCATTGATCATGTTAAACCTCAACTGGTGATTCTTCTTCAATAATGCCTACTCACTCAACTCATTCTAAAGAAAATTGATTCAGTGTGATATACTTTTGATATTCAGCAACCCCGGTTAAAAACTACTTGCAAAAAATTAACATTTATCCATCCAGTCATGAGGTAGATCGGTAGCTATGAGCTATTCCTCTGTCACAAAAATAATTATGCATCATTTGACTACCAGTAGCCGCTTCAAACAGGTCATTTATCGAATTCTCGTTCTCTAAAAAAAGGAAGTGGCATTGTGAAGGGGAAAAAGAAAAGAAAATGAAACTGTTACTTTTGAAATCAACAATCAAGTAAAACTTTTGTAGCATGGACACTTCAACTAGGATAACGTGTCCATGTCCAACACGAATCGGACTCGTGTCGAATCAGATTCCGACACTTCTCGGACACTCTACCATAAATATTTTTCATTTCTTGTTTAAAATATTATATATTTTTAACTCAAAATTAATAGTAGATAATAAATAGATACTCATATGAAAAAGATTTTAACAAAAAAATTAATAACAACTATAAAACTATATTTATACTATATAAATGAAGAATTTTAAAGAATTTAATCAATGTATCGGCGACGCGTCATGTCAGTACTTTTTTCAAAATCGTGTGTCCGACATGTATTGAATCAGACATACGTGTCCGTGTTGGTAAATCATAGAGTTAAACTCTACTACATATTTAACTTAAATGAAAATCAAAAGTTAAATCTTGATTTCAAAAGCTGAAAATTCTCTTAGCAACTTGATTCGGGTTGAGCTAAGAAGATGTCATTCTATTATTGCAAACCTCCAATATGGTTATAATTCACGAGTCATGAGTACTCTATTCACCTCCATACTAAATTTCCAAAATTTCATATCCAAATTACTTCACTATATGAATTTATTCTTGGTGCGATTCTATTAGCACCAAGTCTATCTGAATTAGTATGCTCATTAAGTTATATGGGCATGATTTTTAAGATCTAAGTGAAACTCAAATGGAATGGGCAGAAAGGAAAAAATCAGAAACATAACTTAACAGAGCAGTAACGGCGATAGAATTCAAACAAAATTGCCTAATAGTTTCAAACCAGAAACAGGTGAAATCATTTACCATTTTGAAGCAACATTCACAATGAGAAGAACCCTCCCTTGGTAATTGCTCAATGGCACATCATTTCCACGAACATCCTGTAATTTAATTTAAATTAACCAACACCACGAGAAAAAGATCATTCTCCTAAATCGACAATTACCTACCGAACAAACAAGTGAAATATCTAATTCTTGAGAGTCAAGGCTGTTCTGAAAAAAAAAAAAAAAAAAAAACCAAATATATGGTGGAAACAATCAGCAAACATATCCATGGTCCAAAAGCAAAATGCCTTTAGAGCAGGTATGGCTAAACTTAAACGTGGATAAGTTACTTTTGTCTTACTTTTTAAGTGGCAAAATTGATTTTTTGAATGTAACTCTTACCTCAATGTAAAAGTAAGCAGCTTTCTTTGAATAACAAAAATATTTTATTTTAAATACTTATTTATCTACTTATGAGTATACTTTTAAAGCTTAGCCAAACATTATATGCTCAAAGGTTAAAATTTATCACTTGAACAACTGGAAAATGTTAATACTGGGTTATCACTAAGCACCCTCAAATTACTAGCTGCTATGGAGATTGAAGAGGAATTACAAAATTTTTTAGCATTTGCTTCTGGAGTAGCATTGAAGATCAATTATTTGAAAACTTGCTTGAATGATTATCAGATGTTCTCTCCCTCTCTTTGAATGAAAATTGCAAAAACTCAGGAGCTGATAAGAATTCTGAACACATAGTGTGTTGTTATGCAGCAATGAACAAGACTCGGGAGTATTGACTAGATTTTAGCTTTCTTTTTTCATACTTTTATCCAGTACTATATAATCTACCGAACCAAACATCTAAAAATGTAGTCTTTCTCACGAAATTTTTGCGTGTAATCATCCTAATGGTTGTTCGTTCTGTTATCTTACAAAAAAATCATCTTTAGGGCAATTGCTCTCGCGTCAATAATAATTTTGTTTACAAAAAACATTTACTATCAAGAAACCATGAATAATAGGTTGACAATAATAATTAAAAAAAAAAACATAATTCAAGAAAAAGGACAAATTTTCACACACCACACAGAGATACAGCGATAAGAAACAGTAAATTTGATAATTACCTTGACAGTGAATTCATAAATGGAATTTGGGGATTCTTGGGCCATATTTTTGGCAGGAAGATATCTGTAGTATAACAAGAAGGCAAGACCGAGAAAGAAAAGAGAGGCCCGGTTGATCAAACTCCACAAATGCATGTTTTCTTTGCCGGTGTGTGACGCGTATATCAGAGCTCAGTCGGAGCTGCGTATGGGTGTCAATTATGATGTTTCATTAGGATTGTCTTTCGACCTCGTTTGGCTAAGCTTAAAAGTAGTTCAAGTAAAATTTGTTTCCTTCTCTCTCCTATAGCTTAAAAATACTTACCCTATTGCAAAGCTGGTTGTGTTTAAACGTCCATGATATGGTGACATATGATTGAATTCGAATTTGTTCAATCAAATTCTCAACTCTCTTTTTGACACATTATCTTAATATAAATTATTATGTAACTCTATTACGTACAAATAATATTATTCTTGCAAAGTAGGTGTAAACTTTAAAATAATTAACTAGATTATGTAAAATGGCATGCCTCGCATTTCTCAACTTCAAATGGGATGGGAAATTTTGAATTTGTCGAGATATCAGGGGGTTAAGCAATCAATCATCGTAAATAGATATATTTTAATTCCGCTTCACCTCTTAAAAATCACCTATTGTGGACTGAAAGACCTTAAGCCTCACTATATTGTCATTCATAGTAATATTCTCTTAAAATAGCTTGATCCAAAACAAATAATTGGATTGTCCCGATTGGACAGACCTATTTAAACGAGATATTGACTTGTTTTCAATTTTGAATCTAGAATGTATGAAATAATTATTTATTTTAAACATTACTTATTATATGTACTGTTTTAAGCTTTGCCAAACATGGTGTTCATTATGTGTCCCTGGTAGATGAACTACAGAATTAAATGCTGGATGGACAAAAATTAATGATAGACTAGTCCTTGTTGGGTTAGGATTGAACTGAGTTTTATTTTTATTGCTATGTTTCTTTTTGTTAAAAGCTAGAATTGAGAATAAGAATTTCAAATTATTGATAGATTACTAGAATTAAATATGTTTTTGACTATCTTTGATTACATTATCTAATTTTCATTACGAAATAATTTATTTACTATTGAATCATATATAAAACTATGTCAAATTGACAAAGTGGACAGTAGTAATTTGTCCTTGAACATTCGTTGATATAATTGTCATGAAACATATGTGAACATGTCATACACATTGCTATGGACCTTTTAGAAAACTCGTCCAAGCATATCATGCAACTTTAAGTACCATCATTCTTATCGTCTGTACTCTTCCTTTTTGAGGAATTTGATCGCTGAATCAGTTTTCGGAACTATACTACATTCATTGCTTTCTTTTCGGAACTCTATATATATATACACACACACACACATATACATCCATGCAGAAATAATCTCCCAAAAATCGGTGCTTAGTTTATGTAAGTACTAGTGACATGGCATATCATTAATTGGTGAATCCCATAAATTTAATGGTTCACTAATTAATTGGCGTGACATGTTAAATTTACAATCCTAGAATTAAAATTAATAGATAACTAGAATTTAAAAACCCTTGATTACAATTTCTAATTTTTAATACATAAACATGTCTAAAAATAATTTGAATTCTAATTAAATAATACATAACTAGTTGGCATTACAAAACAGCAAACGGGGCAATAGCGACGCGTTCTTAACCACTCTTTATTGTAGTTACTGTGAAACATATGCGAGCATGACATATTGTTTTAGAAATTTGCTTGACGAATCACTTACGAGAGCCGAGCTATAGCCACTGCTTTCTTCCATTACTTATTGCAATGTCCATTGAAATATATACATATCATTAAAAGTACGATTATGAACATTTTTTATATCGATAAGCAGAAGTAAAAAATTGTTGCTGACGAACATTTCTTCAACAAATCCACTTGCACGTCACGAGTCTTGCTATGACACAAGAAGAGTTCAAGGTTGATGCAAACACGCTTTGACCTATCTGGCATTTGAACTACTCTAAGATAAATCGAAGTGAAGATAAAATTGCAAGAGAAATCGATATTGACTTAATTAAGATCCCCGAAATATCTTCACGTCACATGTCGTGCCTAGGTCGTGCTAAATTCATGTTGAGCCCTCTGGTTGCCCAATTTACACTCCGAAACTCCATATATATTCTGGTTCCTTCTTGAGTTGTTAAAATTAATTCTCCTTTATTATACATGTCTAATATCCCATGAGACAGTTTCACGAATTTGAGCGTGCATATATTGCATTGTCTAATTCAAGGGCGAATCTAGCATTTCAGTTCAGCTAGAGCGGAGATGTTGATCGTTGATCGTTGACCGTAGACAATCAACGATCATAATAGCTCGATCATTTATTAAAATTTGATTAAATAATATTAAAAAATTATTCAATAAATATATATATATATATATATATATATATATATATATATAATTCAATACAATCCGAAATTATAAAAACAATATACGATACAAACCGTTTTGGTTGAAAAAACAAGGTATAGACTTTCGATTTGGTTGGAAAAATCGTTCCACAATCTGTAAAATGCCCCCAATTTAATTTTCAATTAGAATTTATTAAAAAATCACAATTCTAACTTCTGAGTACTAACTCCTAATTTTTTTCTCATATGAATTGAACATTGATTCACCAATTAATAAATAATAAGTAATACTAATACCTAATAAGTAATAACACAAAATACATAAACTAGTATTTTTCTTACTTATGCTGATTGGGAGATTTTATTGCATTCTCATGTCATTAATTTAACTGTGCATGGCTGGTTTTGGAGTTATGGGCCTAATTTTTTAAAACAATTAGAGCTCATGTCATTGCCCAACCAACAGCCCAAAGGAAAAACATAAAAAAGAAGAAGAAAAACATGCGTCTGTGTCTTCTCCAGCCGTCTTCTCCCCTTCGCCCTTCCAGCTTCCGGCATTCCGTCTCTGCAACTGCAAGACAGGGAAATTGGAACCTGTAAATTGCTCGCTGCCATGGCAAACGTTTTATTCCAGCGTCTGTTCTTCTTCTTCCACCTGCGTCTTTGCAATCCGGCTTCTTTTTCCACCTGCCTCTGCAAGACTGCAACCCGGCGCCATAGTTCACTCCGGCGAATTCAGCTAAAGCGACGGCTCTAGCTCGCCACCCTTTGAATCCGCCCCTGGTCTAATTGGATTTGTGCATGGTTGAACTTAATTTTTGTAAATTATATATTATTATTGAAATGGCAAGTTATTTATTGTAATATTCTCAAGTTTTACCCATCCTTATAAAAAACACAGTTGTAAGTTTAGAACAATGGATGGTGCTGTTATTTAATTGCACAGAATAATATATATGAGATTTAATACTGTTCAGTTTTTAAAATTAGGGATATTTGAAAAATCATCATATAAAAAGTATTTTTATAGTAAAAAAATATTATGTAAAATTAAATTTTTTTCATGTATTTTGGAAGTAAAAAATATTATGTTGTTGTAAAATGTAAGTTTATTAGGGTTTGTGGTGAATGACAATTATACTCTTGCGGCCCTAGAAATTATTACCATTGTATCCATGATTCTTACCTATAATATAGAGTTTTGGTCATTAATAAAATACACACAAGTCTATTGATTTTAATTCTCTCTTTTTTTTTCTCTCTTTTATAACACGTTATCAGCACAAAAACTTAATCTTTTCAAAGTTTAGAGAAGATTCATGATGAATTGTCACGATACTTGTTTGATTGATAGTGTGACTACACATACCATTTTTCAAGACAAAAAATATTTTTGGAACTTAACATTAGCATAAAATCATGTTAATATAATATTTGATGCATCAAATATCGTTGAAAGTTTCGGAAGAGCTTGTATTATCTTACCAAATAATACAAAATTATATATTAACGATGCACTTTACTCTAGCAAATTTAGAAGAAATTTGATTAGTTTTAAAGATATCCGCTGCAATGAATATTACATTAAAACGATACAAGAAAATAATGTTGAATACCTTTGCATAACTTCATTTGTATCTGGCAAGAAGCAAATAAAAGAAAAATTACATGCACTCTCATCTGGTATATATTCTATAATTATAAAAATGATTGAATCAAATAATGTCATGAATCAGAAGTTCGTTGACCTAAAAAATTTTATACTTTGACATTATCGACGTAAACATTCAGGAGCTATAATGATGCTGATAATGGCGGATTTCGCACTTATTTATATCTTTAAAATTAGAGATTTGTGTGTTTTCGATGGCGATTTTATACCTAATTTAGTTCTTTTTATTTTATAGGCAAAAACCCGAGCTAATTGACGATTGGAAGAAAATTGTGCGAGAAAAGAATAAAAAAATGTGGAAGCGCGAGAATTTCAAAGTTCGGCGAGCTAAAAAATTTAAATGCAAGGATTGCATGGTTCGGCGGCGATCTCGCCATCACTTTTTGTTTGATGAAAAGTGACTTGAAGGATACCGAAACCTGGGTGCCATATTGCTGATATTAATGGCAGAAATTTACACGCCATATGAACCAGAAAACAGGTGGTTTGAGGAGGTGAAACGAGTTCCAAAAATGACCAGAAAGAGACCAAGGTTGCACGCCATGAAAGCTAAAATTAAGTAGCTAAGTGGAAGAAAATCAGGTTGCTGGAAATGTCAACAGCCCCCTTCACGCCCAGAAAATTGAAGCACAAAATCGCCACGCCATGGCGACCAAAAATCTGGAAACAAATCAGCCGGTTGAAGGGCAGAAAATCCAGCAGAAACACTCATGCATGGCGACCTATTGAACCCCAAAACCAGCAGAAAATGAAGATGGAAGCTGGGCACCAAAAACCAGAAAATTGAAGAAGGCAACTCCCAGCTGAGGCAGAAATGACAAGGTTGTGCGTGCAGGTTTGTGCGTATGCACAACTGAGCAACCAGGTGACAGAAGCTCCAAAGCTTCTCATATGCGTACGCACCAGGCAAGCCATGCGTACGCATAGCCAGAATCTGGGTAGGAAAACCAGGAAAACACGTGGGTTTGGATTTTAAATTCTCTCAGCCCATTTGCGACCCGACCCGTCTTCCAGCCTTCTACACGTTTAATACCACATTTTGGGAGATTTCTAGGGCACGATTTTGGGAAGGGAATCAACAAAAGAGGTGCAAAATCTGACCATTTTCTAGGGCGAAAATCAGCAACCATCTTGGGATTCTTTGAAGTGAAGAAGAAAAAGCATTTTGAGATTGAAGATTCCTACACTATTTCTTCCTTCCAATAAGCTTTTCTACTCTTTACTTTGATTTTTACTTATGAGTTGTTTGAGTATTTTGTTGGTTATTTGTAAGAATACTGTGAATAACTAAACCTAGATGTGATTGGGGGTGATTTTCTAACCTTAGAATGAAATTCCAAAAATTTTGTGCTTGAAAGTTCTTTTGGTTAATGTGTTAATCTTGTGGGCTTGTTGTTATATTGTTCTTTTCGGTTATTTAGGAGCGCTGCTAGATGATTGGGCTGTTTCGATATTCACCATTGTGGGATTTAAAGTCTGTAATTGCTTTTTATTTCATAACCTAGTGGCAAGTATATTTTGATTGACGGTAGTACGTAATCGCTATTCAATTAAATATATGTATGGATTATCACTTAAGTGAGTAAACCGAGTTTTCGAGTTTGCGCTTAATTCAATTTGACTCTCTCGTGTTAATGCGTTTATTAAATTAAATCTTGCGAGCTTTTAGTAGGTTGTTTGATAAATAGGTTGGGTAATGAAACTTTTCTTATTCAACCAAAATTAGGGGGAGTTTGAGGTAGTCGAGCCTTTGATTATTCTCGAATTGTTGTTAACCATTTGAACGAAAATCTTTTGTGAAAATGTATTGGAAAGTCATTCTAGCGGCGAAGAAATAACCCCCGTTCACAAACTCTTCTTTGTTGATTAATCGCCTTCGCTATTTAATTTTTATTGCATTTCAAGTTTTTCGCCATTTCCATTCTTATTTTATTGTGTTCTTTGTTTAACAAATCAAACCCCCCCCCCCAATTTATATGCTTTCGCCGTTTATTTTATTTTGCGCAATTAACGTAATTGAACAAATCCTCTGCGGGTAATGAACCTTGCTTGCATTATACTATTCGAACGACACTTTTAGTGGAGTAAGGAAATATTATTTTTGCCGCCCCTTTGGTGGCGATCAAATTTTGGCGCCGTGTCGTCGGGGATTGTTTAGCAATTTGTTAATTGCGTTATTTTTCTTTTTGTTACTTTTCTCTTATTTTTGCTTTCCTTGATCTTTTAGGTTGTGAATGAGCAAAAAGCAAACATCGCACTACAATCTAAAATCAAGAAAAGAAGTCGACACGTCGGGAAGTGAAGAAGAGGATTCTCCAACTGAACTTCTAAGGAATTTGGGTATTCTAGTGAATCCGAACATATTGATCCCGAGATGGCGGATGCAAACCGAACACTACAGGAACTTGCCACTCCAACGGTAGTTCAACAACCTTTGTGCATCCAATATCCTCCAATAGAAGGGGGATTTGAGCTTAAATCCAGGATGATCCATCTACTTCCTACATTCCATGGGTTTGCCGGAGAGGACCCCAACAAACACTTAAAAGAATTTCATGTTGTTTGCTCAAGCATGAAGCCGACGGGAGTATCGAAAGAGCAAGTGAAATTACGAGCATTCCTTTTTTCTCTTGCGGACACCGCTAAGGAATGGCTCTACTATTTACCCTCCGGGGTAATCACTACATGGAATGAAATGCAAAAGTTATTTTTGGAGAGGTATTTTTCGGCTTCAAAGGCTACAAATATTAGAAAGGAGATATGTAGCATTCGACAATCACAAGGGGAGAATCTATATGAATTTTGGGAAAGGTTCAAAAGGCTTTGTGCTAGTTGCCCAAACTACCAAATAAGTGAGCAACTTCTTTTGCAATATTTTTATGAAGGCTTGCTTCCGATGGAAAGAAGTATGATTGATGCGGCGAGTGGTGGGACTTTAATGGATAAAACGCCGACGGTTGCTAGAGAGTTGATAGCCAGCATGGCCGCTAACTCTCAACAATTTGGGAGTAGAATGGATGTGCCAGTTAAACAAGTAAATAAAGTGGGTACTACTTCTCAAATTGAAAGGCAATTATCCGATCTTACATTGCTTGTGCAACAAATGGCACGCGGGTCAATGCAACAAGTTAATGTGTGCGGAATTTGCTCTAGTTCGGGTCACCACACCGATACATGACCAACACTACAAGAAGGGACCGCGGAGCAAGCAAATGCCATTGGGGGATTCCCAGTGCAACAAAGGCAAAGGTATGACCCCTATGCAAACACATATAATCCCGGGTTGAGAGATCATCCAAATCTTAGTTATGGAGGAAATCACTTCATAGCTCCTCAAGCTCAATTTAATCCTTCTCAGGGATTCAATCAACAAAGGCCGCAACAACAATTTCAACATTGCCAACAAGCACCGCCTCCAAGTTCAAATATGTCTCTCGAAGACTGGTTAAATCTCTTGCATCAAGCTCTATACAATTCCAACAAGAGACTAAAACCTCAATAAAAAGCTTGGAGACACAAATGAGTCAATTGGCTAGTTCTATGAGTAAGTTGGAAGCTCAAGGATCGGGAAAGCTCCCTTCTCAAGCTATCAACCCGAGAGAAAATGCCAACGTCGTGACCCTTAGAAGTGGAAAATTTTTAGAGGAGGCACCAAGGGAAAGGAAGGTTCATGTTGAGGAGCCAAAGCAAAAGGAAGATGAGGACTCATCAAGGGAGAAAGTGAAAAATGCTCTCCCAACCTCGGAATCCAAGGTAACTCCTAAACTTTCTACTTATGTTCCCATTCCCCCATTTCCTAGTAGATTTGCTAAATCTAAGAAAGAGGAATATGAGAAAGAAATCCTAGAGACTTTTCGTAAGGTGCAAGTGAACATACCACTTTTAGATGCCATTCATCAAGTGCCACGTTATGCTAAATTTCTGAAAGAATTGTGCACTAATAAACGCAAGTTAAAAGGCAATGAAGTGGTAAGTGTAGGAGAAAATGTCTCGGCCATTTTACAAAGAAAACTCCCACCAAAATGTAAAGATCCGGGAAGTTTTACCATCCCATGCATAATTGGTAACACTAGGGTTGAAAAGGCAATGCTAGATTTAGGAGCATCCATAAATGTCATGCCATATTCTATTTATGCTTCACTAAATCTAGGAACACTTAAGGAAACCGGTGTTATCATTCAACTTGCGGATAGATTTAATGCTTTTCCAAATGGTGTTTTGGAAGATGTTTTGGTATAGGTTAATCAATTGATTTTTTCAACGGATTTTTATGTTCTTGACATGCAAGATGAGTCGACATCTTTGTCGCCGCCTTTGCTCTTGGGAAGGCCATTTATGAGGACGACTCGGACAAAGATCGATGTACATGATGGTACTTTAACAATGGAGTTCGACGGTGAGGCTATTCGATTCAACATCTTTGAAGCGATGAGGTATCCAAGTGATATTCATTCTTGTTTTTCAATTGATATTGTGGATCCTTTAATACAAAAAAAATTTCGACATATCACATGAAGATGCACTGAACACCACTTTGATTAAGAGCATTAATGTTAATGATCTCACCGATTTGAGCAAAGATCTACAGGTGTGTGAGAATATTATTGAGTGTGTGGCATCACTTGAGACACTACCAAGTGTTCTCCCGAGGTATAATCTTTCTTATATCACTCTTCCAATTTCTAAAGAGAAACTTTTACCTTCGGTGATGCAGGCTCCCACTTTGGAACTCAAGCCTCTCCCCGAGCATTTAAAGTATATATATTTGGGAGAAAAGGAGACCTTGCCGGTAATCATTGCGAAAAATCTCACAAGTTTCCAAGAGGATAAACTTGTTCGGGTACTCAAGGACCATAAATTGGCTATTGGTTGGACAATAACTGACATCAAAGGGATAAGCCCGTCCATGTGTATGCATCGAATATTGCTTGAGGATGGCGCAAAACCATCAAGGGAACCTCAACGCCATTTGAACCCACCTATGATGGAGGTGGTGAAGAAGGAAATTTTGAAATTGCTAGATGTGAGCATTATTTTTCCCATATCCCATAGCAAGTGGGTAAGTTCGGTGCAAGTTGTCCCAAAGAAATTTGGAATCACCGTGGTAACTAACGAGGAGAATGAGCTTGTACCAACCCGAGTCCAAACGGGTTGGAGGGTTTGTATTGACTATAGAAAGCTTAATTGTGCAACCCGAAAAGACCACTTTCCCTTACCCTTTATTGATCAAATGTTGGAAAGATTGGCGGGTCATTCTCACTATTGTTTTCTTGATGGTTATTCAGGTTATAATCAAATTGTGATTGTGCCGGAAGGCCAAGAAAAGACAACATTCACTTGCCCATTTGGCACATTCGCCTACCGCCGCATGCCTTTCGATCTTTGCAATGCTCCGACGATATTTCAACGATGCATGATAAGTATTTTTTCCGATTACATTGAAAGCATCATTGAAGTGTTTATAGGTGTATATGGTAATACCTTTGATAATTGCTTGCAAAATCTCACACTTGTACTTAAGCGATGCATGGATGCTAACCTAGTACTTAATTGGGAAAAATGTCATTTTATGGTTGATCAAAGAATAGTACTAGGTCATGTCATTTCATCTAAGGGGATAGAAGTAGATAAATCGAAAATTGATTTAATTCGCTCTCTAACGCCTCCAACTAGTGTGAGGGAGGTTCGATCCTTTCTTGGCCATGCAGGGTTTTATCGAAAATTTATCAAAGACTTTTCAAAGTGTGCTAGACCATTGAGCAGGCTATTGCAAAAAGAGGTGACATTTCACTTCGATGAGGATTGTAAGATGGCGTTTGAAAATTTGAAGGAACTCTTGACTTCGGCACCCATCATACGACCACCAGATTGGAGTAGGCCATTCGAGATAATGTGCGACGCAAGTGACTTTGCATTGGGGGCAGTCTTAGGGCAACGAGTTGGGAAGGCACGACATGTTATTTATTATGCGTCACGAACTCTAAATGACGCCCAACTCAACTACTCAACCACGAAAAAAGAACTTTTAGCAGTTATTTTTGCCTTAGAAAAATTTCGCTCATATCTTATTGGCACTAAAGTAACTGTATTTTCTGATCATGCAGCTCTCAAGTACTTGCTTGCCAAGAAAGAGGCAAAACCGAGGTTAATCCGGTGGATACTTTTCTTGCAAGATTTCGACCTCGAAATAAAAGACAAGAAGGGAAGTGAAAACTCTGTACCTGACCATCTCAGTCGCCTTGTTTATGAGAAAGAAAACCTTCCCTTGCAAGAGAGCTTCCCCGATGAACAATTGCTCCAAGTTACAGACACACTTCCGTTCGCGGACATAGTAAATTACTTGGTCACCAAGAAGGTCCCAAGTGACTTGACCAATGCTCAAAGGCAAAAACTCAAGACAAATGCCAAGCACTTTGTGTGGGACGAACCATATTTGTAGAAATATTGCCCGGATCAAATTATAAGAAGGTGTGTGCCGGAAAATGAATTTCATTCTATTCTTTCATTTTGTCATTCCTATGCATGTGGTGGGCATTTTGGTGCCAAGAGAACGGCTCTCAAAGTGCTTGAGAGCGGGTTCTATTGGCCCACCCTTTTTAAAGATGCCTTACACTTTTGTAAAACATACGATAGATGTCAAAGAGTTGGTACGTTGGGTGCCCGAAATCAAATGCCACAAACCCCTATACTTTTTGTAGAAATTTTTGATGTTTGGGACATTGATTTTATGGGACCCTTTCCTTCATCACATGGCAATATTTTCATTATTCTTGCTGTCGATTATGTGTCAAAATGGGTGTAAGCAAGGGCCACTCGGACTAATGATTCTAAAGTGGTTGTAGATTTTGTCAAGTCTAACATTTTTGCAAGGTTTGGAACACCTCGAGCTTTTGTTAGTGATGGAGGACTTCACTTCTGCAACCACTCTTTTTGGGCCTTGCTTAAGAGATACAATATCACACATAAAGTATCTATACCCTACCACCCACAAATAAGTGGACAAGTGGAAGTATCAAACAGGGAGATCAAATCCATTCTTGAGAAAATCGTGAATCCAAACAGAAAAGATTGGAGTCTCCACCTCAACGACGCACTGTGGGCTTATAGAACGGCATACAAAACACCGATCGGCATGTCCCCTTTTCGGATGGTATACGGAAAGCCTTGCCATCTTCCGGTAGAGCTAGAGCACAAGGCATTTTAGGCGATCAAGCAATTTAACATGGATCTTGTTGGTGCGGGCGATCAAAGAAAGCTTCAAATCAGTGAGCTCGAGGAAATTCGGAACGATGCATATGAGAGTTCTAGAATTTACAAGGAAAAGACTAAGGCATATCATGATAAGATTATCTCAAGGAAGAACTTTGTGGTTGGGCAAAAAGTTCTTCTCTTCCATTCACGCCTTAAGCTTTTTCCAGGTAAGCTTCGTTCTAGATGGCTTGGCCCTTTTGTGGTTACTAATGTCTTTCCTCATGGTGTAGTAGAAATTAAAAGCCTCCAAATGGAGAACAAGTTTAAAGTGAATGGACATCGACTAAAGCCATATCTTGAACCTTTCACACCGCAAAACATGGAAGAAGTGCGATTGGAGGATCCAATCGAAGAAGCGTAAAAAGGAAAAGTCTAGCTAAAGACTATAAAGAAGCGCTGAATGGGAGGCAACCCATCGTTATTCTTTTTTGACATTTTTTGTGATCACATCTTTTTGATATAGATTATTTTTGTTTGCCCCATGTGACAGATTTTCTAGCGCCGAACTATAGCTTTAAGTATTAATGAACGCCAAGGAGCCACAATCATTCGCACAACCATCGCCATCAAAACAAATTTTAGGAGAGTACTTGAAACTCTTGATCCTTATATTTCTAGCGTTTACATTGAGGACAATATAAAGTTTAAGTTTGGGGGTGTGGTTGCGTGCTTGTGCTTTATGTTATAATTGTGTGCTATGGTGTATGCTCGTGCTTGTGCTATGTGCTATGCTTGTTTGTGGAGTTCGATAGCCTTGCCGGCTTTGCTTTCGAGTTGTTGCATTACACAGATTTATGAAGTGTGAAAAAAAAATGCTATTTGTTGTTTTGTTTCATCAACTCATTCCATGTTGGACTCACTTTTGAACACTTGTGTCACATGATTTATTGCAAGCACTTGTTGGTGGCACTTGAGGTTGATTGGAACTTAGATGACCATATTGATAAAAATTTCTTAAATCACTACCTATGAAAGTATAAGTTTGGTTGGTGGTTGAGCCGGTGAAGGAGATCATGTAGAAGTGTGTTAATTCCTTGCTCTTATGTGGATTTCGTCGGGTGCTTTTGAACCTCATTGAAATGTTGGTTGTTGTTGGTTGTGCTTGAAAAAAAAAACTGTAGGAAAAAGTTGCTTACCTTAAGGAATGTGAGTCAGCATTGAGAAATCCGGCCCTACGCATTATTATGTATGGGAGACGATCTACCAATGAAGAAGGCTACCCTTAGAGATTAGAGCATGAACTACCTACATTGGAAAAATAAAATTAAAAAAAAAAAGAGATGGAATAAGAATCCGTTGTCGTTGTTGAATGATTGATGGTACGGCGTAATGCGCCTAATTGAAGTTTGTGATTTTGTGCACTCGTGTGTTTTGAGGAATTAATGCAGGACTAAGGGTTAGCTTTGCCGGTTCGATCCAACCAAGATTGAGAGGAAAAATTGTGTGATTTGAGAACAACCTTAATTTTACCACCTTGGGCGAGAGTGAAAATACCAAGTTTGGGGGTGTGTGCATCCCACGAGCAAGAAAGAAAAAAATTGACTTCTTGAGGGTCGGGATTCCACCAACTTGAGCATGGCGATGAATTGATTGACAACACACACACACGAGTCGAGCTTGGAATGAGTTTAAAAAAAAATTGTTGTGCGGTAGCATTTTTGTAAATATTTCATAAGTTATGTGTGATGTGATTATTGGAATAATTTGGCAAGTTATTTTTCTCGTGAGTGTTTGTTATTATTTTACCATCGCTTGGTTTTTATTTGTGTGTTTACATGTTTGTTTCTTTTGCTTTGTTCGAGGACTAAAAAAGGTTTAAGTTTGGGGGTGTGATAAGGACGGATTTCGCACTTATTTATATCTTTAAAATTAGAGATTTGTGTGTTTTCGATGGCGATTTTATACCAAATTTAGTTCTTTTTATTTTATAGGCAAAAATCCGAGCTAATTGACGATTGGGAGAAAATTGCGCGAGAAAAGAATAAAAAATGTGGAAGCGCGAGAATTTCAAAGTTCAGCGAGCTAAAGAATTTAAATGCAAGGATTGCATGGTTCGGCGGCGATCTCGCCATCACTTTTTGTTTGATGAAATATAACTTGAAGGATACCGAAACCTGGGTGCCATATTGCTGATATTAATGGCAGAAATTTACACGCCATATGAACCAGAAAACAAGTGGTTTGAAGAGGTGAAACGAGTTCCAAAAATGACCAGAAAGAGACCAAGGTTGCACACCATGAAAGCTGAAAATAAGTAGCTAAGTGGAAGAAAATCAGGTTGCTGGAAATGTCAACAGCCCCCTTCACGCCCAAAAAATTAAAGCACAAAATCGCCACACCATGGCGACCAAAAATCTGGAAACAAAGCAGCCGGTTGAAGAGCAGAAAATCCAGCAGAAACACTCATGCATGGCGACCTATTAAACCCCAAAACTAGCAGAAAATGAAGATGGAAGCTGGGCACCAAAAACCAGAAAATTGAAGAAGGCAGCTCCCAGCTGAGGCAGAAATGACAAGGTTGTGCGTACGCACAACCTGCAGGTCTGTGCGTACGTACAATTGAGCAACCAGGCGACAGAAGCTCCAAAGCTTCTCATATGCGTTCGCACCAGGCAAGCCATGCGTACGCATGGCCAGAATCTGGGGAGGAAAACCAGGAAAACACGCAGGTTTTGATTTTAAATTCTCTCGGCCCATTTGCGACCCGACCCATCTTCCAGCCTTCTACACGTTTAATACTACATTTTGGGAGATTTCTAGGGCACGATTTTGGGGAGGGAATCAACAAAAGAGGTGGAAAATCTGACCATTTTCTAGGGCAAAAATCAGCAACCATCTTGGGATTCTTTGAAGTGAAGAAAAAGAAGCATCTTGAGATTGAAGATTCCTACACTATTTCTTCCTTCCAATAAGCTTTTCTACTCTTTACTTTGATTTTTACTTATGAGTTGTTTGAGTATTTTGTTGGTTATTTGTAAGAATACTGTGAATAACTAAACCTAGATGTGATTGGGGGTGATTTTCTAACCTTAGAATGAAATTCCAAAAATTTTGTGCTTGAAAGTTCTTTTGGTTAATGTGTTAATCTTGTGGGCTTGTTGTTATATTGTTCTTCTCGGTTGTTTAGGAGCGCTACTAGATGATTGGGTTGTTTCGATATTCGTCATTGTGGGATTTAAAGTCCGTAATTGCTTTTTATTTCATAACCTAGTGGCAAGTATATTTTGATTGACGGTAGTACGTAATCGCTATTCAATTAAATATATGTATGGATTATCACTTAAGTGAGTAAACCGAGTTTTCGAGTTTGCGCTTAATTCAATTTGACTCTCTCGTGTTAATGCGTTTATTAAATTAAATCTTGCGAGCTTTTCGTAGATTGTTTGATAAATAGGGTTGGGTAACGAAGCTTTTCTTATTCAACCAAAATAAAGAGGAGTTTGAGGTAGTCGAGCCTTTGATTATTCTCGAATTGTTGTTAACCATTTGAACAAAAATCTTTTGTGAAAATATATTGGAAAGTCATTCTAGCGGCGAAGAAATAACCCTCGATCACAAACTCTTCTTTGTTGATTAATCGCCTTCGCTATTTAATTTTTATTGCATTTCAAGTTTTTCGTCATTTCCATTCTTATTTTATTGTGTTCTTTGTTTAACAAATCAACCCTTCCCCTTATATGCTT
Source organism: Osmanthus fragrans (assembly GCA_019395295.1). Lineage (NCBI taxonomy): Eukaryota > Viridiplantae > Streptophyta > Magnoliopsida > Lamiales > Oleaceae > Osmanthus > Osmanthus fragrans. The sequence goes on from CM033355.1 coordinate 686,740, forward strand.
TCGCCGTTTATTTTATTTTGCGCAATTAACGTAATTGAACCAATTCTCAATTAAATTGCAAATATCATTATATGGATTGAAACAATCCGAACGCATGTGGCATAATCATATTAGCGAATATTTGTTGAATGATGATTATAAAAATGACGATATCTGCCCATGTGTTTTCATAAAGAAAACAAATATTGGATTCGCAATTGTGAGAATTTATGTTGATGATTTAAACATATTTGGAACTCCCTAAAAGCTCAACAAAACTGCTAATTATTTGAAAAATAAATTTAGGATGAAGGATTTAGGAAAAATCAAATTTTGTCTCGGGTTGTAGATTGAACACTTCCCAAAAGAATTATTTTTTCATCTATTTACATATACAGAAAAAGTTTTAAAACGATTTTATATGGATAATGTACATCCATTGGCATCACCTATGATTGTCCGATCACTTGATGTGAAAAAATGATCAATTTTATCCACTTAAAGATGGAGAAAAGATTCTGGGTCCTGAAGCACCATATCTTAGTGCAATTGGGGTATTAACTTATCTTGCAAATTCCACTCGACCCGACATAACTTTTTCTGTAAATCTCCTTACAAAATATAGCTCTATACCAACTCAAAGACATTGGAATGGTATTAAACATATTTTTCGTCACCTAAAGGGTACTATTGATTTGAGATTATTTTATTCTCAAAAGTTGGGATTTATTTTAGTGGGATATGCAGGTGCAGGTTATTTATCTGACCCACATAAAGTTAAATCACAAACAGGATATGTGTTTACACGTGGAGGAACAGCTATATCAAGGAGATCTGTGAAGCAATCATTAACAACATCTCAAATCATTCTGAAATTATTGCAATCCATGAAGCTGACTGAGAAAGTGTATGATTGAGAAACATGACCCATCATATCCAAGTATCATGTGGGTTAACTTCAACAAAAGATAGTCCAACAAATTTGTATGAAGACAATGCAACTTGTATTACACAACTCAAAAGAAACTATATCAAATGGGACAAGACAAAACATATTTCTCCAAAATTCTTTTATACAAATGAGATTCAAAATAATAATGATATCGATATCCAACAAATTCGCTCAAGTGACAATGTGGTCGATTTATTCACAAAAGTCTTACGAACATCTACATTCAAAAAATTAGTCCATGGAATTAGAATGTATTGATAAGTGTGCATTTACACACTTATTGGACATTTATTGGTTTTATAATTATTGATGAAATTGAGCATATTCTATGCATAATTGTGTATTATTTGATTTTATAGGCAAAAACCCTGAACAGACGAAGAAACGAGCTAAAGAGGAGAAAAATGACTAAAAGTGTGCAATTTTATGAAGATGAGGACTGAAATGCACTTGACCAAAAGATGGAAAACTTTAACTGCAATTTAGTAAGGGCCTAAATGTAATGAAGTTCAAAATCTGAGGACTGAATTGTATTAATCCAAAGATGAGGGGTCAAATTGCACAATGGTCAGAATGTTTAAGGACCTGAGCAGCAAAAATGGGCTTGAACCATGCAACCGCATGTGTTTTGCCTATGCAGCCGCGAAGTGGCCACAGAAATCCCAGTACCGTTTTAAAGTTCTTTTATGCGACCGCATAGAAATAGCCTATGCGGTCGCATAGAAAGAATTTTCAAAGGCGGTTGATTTTGCATTTTTCTCGAAGTTTTAGCCAAAACTTTTGATCGTTTTTTAATTGTTTACTACCTAAAACTTATCTATATCTATTATAATATATTATACTTATTAAAATACTAATTTATCTTATGTTTATCTTATGAAAATTTAGTGAAGAAGTAAGAGAAAGGGATAAGAGATAGAATTAATTCATTTGGTATCATCTTCATCTTTTCTCTTGCTCTCTCTCGTGAAAAAATTCTCTGGTTTTGATTTCTTTTTTTTAGTTTTGCTTTGTTTTTAATTTGTTTTCTTAGGTTATTGAAGGGTTGAAGGTGGTGAACAAAGAGAACTCATCAAAAAAGAATTTGGAAATGAAATGAAAGAGTTCAAAGTTGTTCTACAAGGGTTTTATCTATCATTTTGAATTTATTCCTTTAGTTTCCATGTTTGTATTGTAATGGAACAAAAATCTCTTTGTTACACTACTTTTATAATGAGCTCAATAGTTTTATGTTGGAATTTATGTATTAACTTAACCAAAAGTTTCATTAGTATGCTGTTTTGTATGGCAAGATGCATTTGTTACCAAGTTCTAGATGTTTTAATTATTGTGTTTTATTGACTATCATGTACTTGATCAATATATGATATGGTTAAATGGTTGGTGCAATTATTGAGAAATTGTTGTACTAGCTAGATCAAGATAATTAAAATCCTAGGTTTGTATAGTTTCGACTATACTCGTTTAGGTGTTATAGGGATATACATCTACCCTAGGTAATCCTTAGAGTATTCTCACAACAATTTAATGCGATTGGTTAAGTTGTATTCACATAGAGATATAGTGGATAGGTTAATCAATTAGGGTTAATTTCACTCGGGAGAGGTTGTTAACTAAAATTGGAGAATCGGGTCTAATCTGATACTTTGGTAACACTAGCATCTTTATTTCATCGGTTTTAATACTAATGAAACAATGGTTAAGTGAAAGCATAAATTCCAACATTTTCCAAGTCAAAAATCCTTTTCGTAATTTACTTTATCTTTTTTAAAATTAAATCAAGTCTTTTATTTTATTTTCTCGTTTTTAAAATCAATTTTTAAATGTGTGTGTCCATCGTTAATTTGAAACACTTTAACTTGTAATTGGATAAACACCTCTCGTGGGATCGACTCGGACTCTAAAAAGTCCATTATACTACTTGATCCGTACGCTTGCGGCATTCGTATTCGGCCCGATCATGTATCGACTCAAAGATTTTCAGTGATCAACATTAGGGGGAGTAGCTGTACTCTTTTTCCTTCGCATTAGTTTTATCTCACTGAGTTTTCCTAGTAAAGTTTTAATGAGACGGCATTTATTTTTAATACTCCAAAATAACTGTACTCTTTTTCCTTCGTTTGATTTTTTTGTCCTATTGAATTTTTATTGAACAAGATTTTAAAAAGACAAATATTTTGTAATGTGTCATTTAAAAGGGAGTGTTGTAAAAGGTAAGTTTATCAGGGTTTGTAGTGAATGACAATTATATCCCTGCAGCCCTAGAAATTATTATCATTGTATCTCTGATTCTTACATATAAATATAGATCATTGGTCATCAATAAAACACACACAAGTCTATTGACTTTAATTCTCTTTTCTTCTTTTCCTCTCTTTTCATAACATATTTAAAATTAATTTCACTTTTTTTTTAAGTGACATTGTGTCCATTTTCACTTTTATTAAAAAGTGATGTTTATCATTCAAAAAAGTAACAAAAAATATATAAATACTACGTAAAATTAAGTAACACAATGTCACTTTTTTAAATCGTAACTGTTTTGATAAAAAAAAAAATTAACATATGATGTCACTTTTATTTAAAAAGTGGTGTTTGTTACTAAAAAAAATGATAGAAATTTTAAGAAAGTAACAGGAAAAAAGTGTCAAACATTAAAAAAGTGACAGAAAATCAATAAAAAAAGTAACAGAAATTTAAAAAAAATTACAAACACTAAAAAAAAATGGCAAACACTGAAAAAAAAAAAATTAAGAAACGCCAATCAAAATTTAAAAAATGACGTACAATATCACTTACTCTATCATGAAAGCTTAACTCAAATTTAACACAATACAAAATAAATAAACGACTATAAAAAATTCTTATAAGTAAATTGAAAATTTAGCCAAAGATATATGTACTGTGTATATTAGAAATCAATTGTGTATTACATTTTGATTACAAAGTGGCACAACATTCTATGTCACTTTTTAACAAAATGTTATAAACCATGTAACTTGAATTTTTTTTTAATAAAATCTTTGGCGAGAAGAATTTTATCCCAATATATAAAACTCCAATCCTGCAAAAAATAAAAAATAAAGGATAGACGGTTAAATAAAATTCAAATGAACTAACAACAAATACATGCTTCAGAAAAATTAAATGATCACTATTTCTGTGGCATTAAAACATGAAAACAATTCAAAAAAATGACAAAAATTCAAAAAATGACGAATAGTCAAAAAATTGACAAAGATATTTAACATCAATCAAATACATATTGTCTCTTTATGATTATGTCTCAGATCTATTAATTAGCACATTGGAGTTGGAAGAAATTCAGTTAAGTGATAGAAGTTCAAAAAACTGACAAAAGTTCCCAAAAAAAAAAAAGTAACAAAAACTAATGAAACTGGCAAAAGAAAATAAAAATTGACAGATAATATTTGACACCAACTATAATTATCACCATAAAATGAGTTTGGACTTCAATCTGATCAAATACATTATCGCCATAAAAGTCATATCAGAACAAGAAATTAAAAGCTAAGCTCCCCGTAAATTTACCACTATTCATTAAACATTCCAACTGCAACGTTTTCATTTGGATAAGAGTATGACATTTATGGTTCGATTTTGACATTTGAAATACAAAAATCAACATTGATTCTTGTTCATTTGGATTTCATTTGGCTATGTAGCATATGATATTTGTGCGTCATTTGGATTTCTTTCAGAGTAACATATCTAAAAGTTAGGATTATCAACCAAAATGGAGGATATTGAACAAGAACTTGCTAATCAAATAGATTTACATTGTATTGCAGAAGAATTTTATGTTTCAATGTCTCGGTGGGGACAACTTCAAATCAAATAAAAATGACTATTAATATGAAATATGAATTTATTATATTGACTTTCTTGAATTTTATATTTTATGCATATCATAGTAAGAAACAAAGAAACACAAGTTCAAAAATACATTATAATCTTTTTCACGATACTATGTTGTTTTGTAGTGGCATCAGTGTGAATGTAAATCTTGCATTGGGAGTGAACCACCTTAAATAGTTTTTTCTTATTTTCGATTTTTAGTTAATAATTACTATTAATAATACGAATTAATTAATCTATGACGTACTAATATAAACAATATTTTTCGTTGTACGATGGAAGAATCTTGAAACACGATTGTGGTTGGAGATTCTCGACTCCTAGGTCCATTAGTTCTTTACACCATTAGCCAGTTAACTAAGATATCAAGAATTATAGCATGGTGCAAATTTAGTATTATTTATGTATACATCGAAGTATTAAAATTTGCATCCCAGATAAAATGGGCTCCTTAAGATAGAAATGAAAACTTCATTTACCAAGTTTTCTTTAAATATTGATGAAATTGTCTTACATTAGGATGAAAACAACCATTTCAACTGATTAAGGGTGACAGTTTTAAGTGCAATTATAGTACTTCGTAGATGGAAAAAAATAAAAAAAAAAATTCATGTTCAATAAAATAATATACATAGATTTGAATTCAAAATGTGATGGTAGCTGACATCACATGAAATCGTCAACAGTCGGTCAAATGATCGTTGATGGCATGTTAAGAGCTACTTTTACATCCTATCGCATGCTAGCAAGTCGACTCATGCAAGTTTGCAAGCTGTCCACATGAGAAAAGTGTAGTTTGCTCACCTTGTGAATCATGTCAGGGCCAAGTCATTCCAAATTAGCTCGTATTTGGGATGAGTCAAGCTGACGAACTACTTGCTCCACTTAACATAACTAATTTGAGCTTACACTATTACAATAATGGTTAATGCCTATAAATGCTATCAGCTCATATTATATTAATGTGAGTATTAACGATTGTTGAAATTTCTATCAAGTTAGGCCAAAAACAATCTTGGAATGAAAATAGTTCAAAATTGAGCTATGGGATGACTAAAAAAACCCTATGTACATGTAGCTGGGTGAAAAAAAAATTCAATGGGCAGTTCAATATGTACACGTAATAATACTATTCACGCAAATCATGACATATCGATCATATCCAGGTTACGACTCCTTGAATGTCTAGTGGATCCGTTTACCCATTTTGTTTCTCTCTTATCCACTCATTGTGCAAGGTGTCATGTTTGAGTGGTTCAAAGTTCGAAATGTTATTATTTGAATAAACAATCCAATCATGTTGTAGTAAGTACTGACATCAATGTTGACATAAAATTTGATATAATGTCACGTAACATTTTATCATCAAACAATTTAAAACACGATCAATTTTTTTCATCAATCATCTACTATCACATTCAATTATGTCAAGCTTCTGTCAAATCATCCTAACAAGATGGCTTTATCCTAAACAATCTAGTACACGTATATCATCCTATTGAAATTTTTTTTTATCGGTAAATGTGAATATATAGATCAAAATCCTGTATAATGTACAAATACTACGGACATACCCGAGTAATCAAAGAACAAGAACAAAGGACAATTACAATGGACAAACCCATGCAATCAAAGGACATGTGAAAACAACTACTCCGGGCATACCCGAGCCAAACAAAAGAAATAGAGAAAAGATATCAATTAGCAACAAGCTAAAGACTCAAAGTGGATTAAAACATACGGATACAAAGTGAACATGGCTTTCTATATGTGTGTTTTAATACTAATAACAACATTGTCAACATGTTGAACAATGTGCTCAAAAATAAACCGATTCCTAGCCATCCAAATATAGTAGACGGTAGTGGCAAGTGCGATCTTCTTTACTTTGCACTTCCAAGTCGTGCCCTCGCCTCTTTTTTCAGCCATTTCAAAGCACTTGTCAAGGTGGACATAGCTCAAGTAACGCCAAGCCAATTTTGAACCTTTCCCCATACGGCATGAGTAAAAGGACAGGAAAAAAATAAATGTTGTGCTGTCTCGTCCATGCGTTCACAAAAAATACATTTTCAATCCACATTAATGTACAAAATCTGGTCCTTGGTGAGGAGTTTAGACTAAACCCCCAACCAAAGAATAAATGCATGCTTTCGTGTGTTACCCGAGCTCCAAACAGCCTCTGCCCAGATGGCCTTGACTGCGCTTGGACGGAAGAAATCATATGCTGCCCGTGTGCTGAATTTCCCTAGCGTCGACCAGCCTTGCAACCTGAGTCCAGTAACTTCTTGCGTCCCTTCAGCTGTTAGAATCACATCCCTGATTTCCAGCAATTTCTTGAGAAGTGGCGAGTCATCCTTAGCCATATTCTTCTCCCAAATGTCCATCCCCCGGAGGAAATTGAGGTGCACCCATTTGATCCAGAGGGAATCCTTTTTCGAATGAATGTTCCAAAGTGTTTTGGCAAGAAGAGCCAAATTTCAGCTTTTAATGTCTTTAAATCCAAGCCCTCCTTCAAGTTTAGGAAGACAAATATTCCTCCAAGCAACCAATGATTTCTTCAAGCCCCACAAGAAATTCCGTCATAAGCTAATAATTTTTGAGGTTACAGCGGCCGTAATAGGAAAGATGGAAAGTCAAAAGCATTCCACTCCTTGTAGCACGGCCCTAATAAGTTCCATTCTTCCTGCATAAGAAAAAGTGACACAAGACCAAGCACCAATACATGTAGAGAATTTATTTATGAGTGAATCATAAGAGCTTACTTTCAATTTCACCACCGCAAGAGGAATACCCAAGTAACGGAAAGGCATAGTACCAACGGGTATGTTAATAAGACCAAGAATATTCTCCAATTCGAGCCCATGAACACCCGCGGTATAGATACAAGATTTATCAACATTCATCTTGAGCCCCGACATATCTCCAAAATTAGATAAACAATTCAACAAAATTTCGATCGACATAACATCCCCTCTAGCAAAAAGTATAAGGTCATCCGCAAAAGCCAAGTGAGTAATTTTAAGTGGTGCACACTTAGGATGAAAATTAAACTCACTATTAGATGTAGCATCCTTCAACATTCTAGATAAGTACTCAAGGCAAAGCACAAACAAGAATGGGGAAAGAGGATCACCTTGCCTAAGGTTTTTCCTTCCTTTAATGAAGCCATGTAGACCTCCATTAAAAGAGATAGAGTAAGTAGGAGTGGTAACACATTCCATCACCCAATCAATAAAAATGGTTGGAAACCCCAATCCCTCAAGCACTTTCAAAAGGAAGTCCCAATTCACCGAATCATAAGCTTTCTTCAAGTTAATTTTTAGAAGACATCTCGAAGAAACTCTCTTACGATTATATTGTCTCAAAAGCTCTTGTGCTAGATGAATATTTTCAACCATACTTCTCCACTCAATAAATGCACCTTGAGCTTGATCCACAATAGAGCCAAGAATAGGCCCCAAACGAGAAGATAAAATTTTTGTAATCACTTTGTAGAAGATATAACAACAAGCAATAGGTCTATACTATTCAACAGAAGAATTATTAGTCTTTGGGACTAAAGCAATAACCGTGTGGTTGATTTGTTTGAGGAGAGATCTCGAAACAAAAAATTCCTCAATAGCCTCCATGAATTCTTCCCCAACAATGAGCCATGATTTTTTGAAGAAACACGAAGTGTATCTACCCGGCCCCGGGGATTTATCCTCCCCAATATCAAATAAGGCATCTTTAATTTCATCCCTAGTTATTTTTATTCCTTAGGTAAATTCCCGAGTTGATGTTTGTTTATGTGGTATTTTGAGCGTGAATTGAGTCAAAACGATTGAAGAGAAATATTCCAAGATTCGACGATCTAAACCATGAAAAAATGGTGGTTGAATGGTGGTGAAATGGGTAAAAAAATAGGAATAAATGAAGCTGGCACCAGAAAAGTGCAAAAGTGCAGAATTTGGCCTATGCGTACTGCAGGGTGTGCGTACGCACATATAAAGCCATGCGTACGCATAGTACAAATCTGGAGCAGAACTCAGGAAAACACGTGAAACCCGATTTTAAATTCTAAAATCACCCCTTTTATTCCAAACCCATTTTTCCTCTTCTACACATCTTAAATGTCACATGTGGCTCATTTCTAGGGCAAGAAGCAAGGGAGGAGCTGACCACCAAAGGAGAAAACTTGGGAGCTCCATCTCTACAACCATTGATGATTTTGGGAAGAAGAAAAGGATACTCCATTATAGAGAAGATCCCATCCACCCATCTCCTCTTCAATAAGCTTTTTTTTTTCCTTTTTATTTTCATTTATTTGTTGTATTATTTTGTTAGGTTTATGTAAATGCTTTATGGATAGTTAACCCATATGTGATTGTGGGTTATTTTCTAACCCTAGAATGATAATTTAATCGATTTGTGTTTTATTGTGTTCTTGAGATTGATGTGATTGATCCATTGTACGCATTATGTTTATTGTTCTTCTCGATTATTTAGCGGGTCAACTAGATGATTGAGTTGTTTACAATTTATGCTATTTTGAAATTTTTAGTCCGTAATTGCTAATTTGATCAAACCCTAGTAGCAACTATATTTTGATGGATTATGAGGGATTTTCTATTAAATGTAGGTGGATTATCGCTTAAGTTAACAAACTGAGCTTGTGTGTTTGTGCTTAATTCAATTCGACTCTCTTGTTTGAATGTTTTTGTTAAATTTAATCTAGCGATCTTATCCTAAGTTGTTTGATGATTAGGGTTGGGTAAAGAGCTTGTTTTATTCAACTAAAATCTAAGGAGCGTTTCAGGTAATCGAGCTTGTAATTAATCTCGAATTGTTGTTAATCTTTTGAACACAAATCATTTGCGAATATCGACTAGAAATTAATTCTAGTGGCGAAGAAATATCTCTTGATCACATTTTCGTTTCCTTATGTTCTTTGTCATTTTCATCTTTTATATTTTTAGTTTATCACTTCCTTAGTTTAATTAACCAACCAACCCCCCTCCCCCCCCCAATTTACTTATTTGCGCATTTTTACTTTCTTATTGCAATTTGCGTAATTGAAAATAATCATCTGCGGGAATGACTCTTACTTACCAATTACTACTTGAACGACAAATCTTAGAAAAGTAAGGAGAATTGATTTTGACCCCCCCTTTCGGGCGTGTCAGAATCTACCGGCGAAATAACCAAGAAGTCCAAAGCCCCATGATTTTTCCACATTATCCATTTCGTCTTCGACCACATCAATAGCATGGGGTTGGCCATCAATCAATTCTCATTTAAGCCCTTCATCAATATTACGGTTGTTTTTAAAAAGATTAACCCACGAGGCTTTAGGTTTATTTGCGAGCGATTGCTTTCTCGTTCCAAGATTTTTATCCACCTCAAGGGGCTTAACCACCGAGTCTACCGAATCTATGTCATCATCCCAAAAAGTTCTGGAGATAGTAGGCGATTTAACAAGATCAACACCCATCCCCTGAACAAAAAAATCACCCACCGATGCATCACATTCATCATCAGCAAAGAACTGATCATTATCTTCCAGGGCATTCAAATTAAATTGTTCGGCTGCCATTTTAATTTCGTGGGCAGGAGAGTCAATTTTTAATTGGGAACAATACATAAATAAGGTTTTTATTATGGTGAATTCAATAATAAAGTAAAAGGTTTCAATATTCAAAAATCATGTTTCTATTAAATTTTATTTATGATTTAATTAATTAATTAAATATATAAAAGTCACAAATTTGTACAATTTGGTCACAAATGCATTTATTGGTCACATATTATCAAATTAATTAATTACAAATTATTACGAGGTCACAAATCAAAAAATTTATTGGTCACAAATTATTTTCGAAGTCACGGATTAAAATTTTAATAGGTCACAATTTATTTTCGAGGTCACAGATCAAAATTTTAATAGGTCACAGATTGTTTCCGAGGTCACAAATCAAAATTTTAATAGGTCACAAATTAATTTCTTAGATCACAATTAATTTCGATCACAATTCAAGAACATATGAGTCACACTATTGTGACCGCCACCAAATTATAAGTGACCACTACTTTGCCCCTGCCTCCACCAACGGTACCACCACCGTCGTCGCCCAATAGTTTAACAATAATGTCACAATTTCCTAACATATAAGTCATACTATTGTGACCACCACCAAATTATATGTGACCACGACTTCGCCACTGTCTCCACCAGCGGCACCACCACCGTCGCCGTCAAATAGTAACATCAACACCTCAAAACTTAACCCCACGCCATTCCAAAACCACCATCACCACCCCAAAACCACCATCGCCATACGAACGCACGGTAATTTACTACCCCAAAACCAGCACCACTATCCCTGCAAAACCACCCCAAAACCAGCACCACTTCCAACCACAAACACCCACAACAGCCACCAAAAATCTATAAATCATCCGCCCCAGTCATCTCCCACCACCAACCACCACTATTACCACCCCAAAACACCACCACCATACGCACGCACGGTAATTTACCACACCAAAACCAGCACCACTTCCAACCACAAAACACCCACAACAACCACCAAAAATCTGCAAATCATCCGCCCCAGTCATCTCCCACCACCAACTATAACTTCGACCAAAGCCGCAAAATAAAACCACATCCCAGCCGTCGACAGTAACCCAGAACTGACCGGCTTCGCGACATTTCGGCGTCGATCTGCAAAACCACCGGCATCGATCTTTGGGTGGGGGTTTGGTGGTGGTTGTTGGTAGTTTACTAATGGAGGCGGGGTGGTGGTGGCGACGGGAGGATCTTAGAGTGAGAGTGAGAACGAGCGAGAGAGAGAGGGGGGAGGAGAAATGAATGACAAATTAGGGTTTGTAAAGGCATATAATAGATTTGATTTTTTAATATTATTTTTTAATATTATAATATTTTATAATATTATTATTAATACCTGATTTTTATATAAATAAATTATATATCCTAATTTTGAATTTGAATCTTTAAATACCTCCCTAAGTGTAATTTCCTCTTTTTAATTTAGGTGGTGCACTTTGGAGGCCCAATTTCTTTTTCTTCCTCATAGCAGGAAAGACAAGAGGAGACCACAAAATAATAAGGTGGCCCAACAACAATGCAAATTAATATAGGCTCGTCTCCACCAACTAAAATGCCCACAGATCAAAACAAATAGATTGGCCCACAATCACTACAAATTACCCGGCCCACATCCAATAAAATAAGCAAAATGAGAAAGAAAGTCTATAATCCCAGCTTGCTCAACACACTTCACGTGCACAATTATTTTCTAGCAAATAATATAATATTACCCACTATGCAATAGACTTTGACCAAAAATCTCAGCAGAAAATCCGGTAGGCAGAAAGGCGTGCACGCCTGTGAAAACTGAACGAAATTGAAGCTAGCAATGCCACGGCTTGACAACTCGTAGCAAAACAGAATCGAGCAGGGACAAGAACTGAACCAAGAAACCTAGACAGAAATGGAGAAGAGCTTCCACCGAAAACAACCAAGCAGAGTCCAAACCTGAACAGAATCCAGAAAACGTGTAGAGACAAAGGCACGAAGGGATGACAATCTGCAGAGAAGACCAAAGCTGCAGAGAGGTCGCCAAAAACAACCAAAGGAACTCCAGTAATAACTTAACCTCAACCACCAACAAACAGAACAAGATGGAGACCGAAGCAAGCACTGGCCGGAGACACTAAGACCAAAATCGTTCTCACCGAACAAGGCCAAAAGGCCGAAAAGACACCGTAATTATCAAGGAACCGGGAACCGGTCAAATTGAAATTTTTTGGACTAAAAATATGAAATCTGACCAACAAACCTTAGTAATCATCTGGAATAAACATTACTGCAGAAATAAATTGAAATCAGCAAGAAAGATGAAGAGAAATCAGGGAAACGAGGCAACCAAGTGAAATTTTTCCTCCGATTAGAGGTTGGCTCAAGAGGTTTTGTGAATTTGATATGGTGCTTCCAAACACGGCTGGACTATGGTCCACCATAGGTCATCGCACCTACAAAATTACACACGACACGTCCCACACACAAGGGCAATTTAGTCATTACAACATAAAATCAGACGGGCATATTCTGTACTTTATCTCTCTTTGGTCTTTACCAACGGCTTGACTTTGCGGTCTTAAATCCACCATATGGGTAACTGCAGTGGCTACTCCGCCCATCCAGCCACTACCACTCATACTCCACCACAACCCAACGCCCGAGACACCGGCATCGCCATTCTCCCCACCGATGATCCACCGCTTCATCGCCGCCCACTCCTCACTGGCGTCGGCCGCGTCCTGGGCCGCCCCTTTTCCGACGTCCACTCTGTCTACATATTTGGCCGCGAGCTCGGCCGCGGTCAGTTCGGCGTCATCCACTTCGTCACCCACCGCGCTACCGGCCAGGCCTTCGCTTGCAAATCAATCGCCAGCCGTAAACTCGTAAACTCCGACGACGTGGCGGACGTCCGCCGTGAGGTGCAGATCATGCACCACCTCACCGGCCATCGCAACATAGTGGAACTCAAAGAAGTATTCGAAGACCGCCACAACGTGCATTTGATTATGGAGCTTTGCGCCGGCGGCGAACTTTTCGATCGGATCATCGCCAAGGGACATTATTCAGAGCGGGCGGCTGCGGAGTTGTGCCGCCAGATTGTGAAGGTGGTGCACAATTGTCATTCCATGGGAGTAATGCACAGAGATTTGAAGCCTGAGAATTTCTTGTTCTTAAATACTAATGAGGATTCTCCCCTAAAGGCTACTGATTTTGGCTTATCTGTCTTCTTCAAACCTGGTAATTTTCTCCACATTTTGAATTAATTCCAGTAATTTTATGTGTTTGCATAGAAATCTATATATATTGATATAATTTTTTTTGAGTTTAGTCTAACAAATGTGTTATGCCCAGAAATAAACGAAAATAATCACATAAAACTTGAAGTGTTGAAAATAAAATTGCAGAATAATAAAACAAAGACGACAAGAATTTTCGTCCTAAACCCCAGAGATTCCACGACCGCTTATAACACCTAAACCTCTTTTGAGCGTCCACAAAAGTGGACAACTCTTATTTGCACTATAACATCCTAAAACGGCGACCAAGGTTACAAAATGTTCGAGTCATTCAAAGATCGAGCCATAGAAGATTTATCTTTCTAAGAAATCTGAACTATTCGAGTTAGTGTTTACCAAGAACACACAATAAACCACACCTAGCCCTTCTCTGAATATTACAACACGAGGAACAACATTTCTTCCATTGATTTCACCAAGAATCAAACAAAATGTCAGAAAGGGAATAGAAGATTTGAGTATCTCGAATGTGATTTTGGAGAGAGATGAAGAGCCCTAAAAATGAAGAGTTGTTTCTCTCAAAACCAATGCCAGAAAATAACCAAGTCAAGCCAGCCATCTGTCATCATCTGGTGTGAGGTGCCACTAACAAAGTCTCATTTTAGAAACACGTTTTTAGGGCCAATTTTGGAAGCACACATGCACTTCTCAGCAAAATGTATCAAATTCTCCATGTTTGATTATATGATTCTAGCCTAGCTTGTGTTATCTCCTTTGATAATCAAATTTAGTATGTAACCATTGAGTCATTTCCTTATCCGACGTTGTATTTCAAGTTTACCATTTGATGTTGTCATTAATTTTGAAACGGGTGTTTTCCTCTTCATTTCCTTATTCATTTCTTAAGAATATTGTGAGGCTATCGAAAGGATCCATGCCTTAGCATGTCCAGAATATAGAAGAGTTGCTAACTGAAAACTATTAATTTCAACGATAAATATTGTGGAATTTCCGAATCACAAGCTCCAAATTTCTTGTCAAGAAGTACAATGCTCATAGATGCCAATGTACGTTCGTTTGAAACGCCCTTAATTCTAGGAAGCATTGGCTCTTGGCACTTTTCTTGGCACTTTTGTTGTTTCTAATAGAAATATGTCGTCAAACCCTCCGGTCTGTGAACATTTCTCGTGCAAACACTATGATATAAAAGAAAATAAAATTCAAAGACTCATTCAATACAATTGAAAAACTAATCTAACATGTTTAGAATTAAATTACAAAAGAACAACTGGAAAATCATCACCAGGAAAGAAAATAATGAAGAAATAGGAATTTTTCACGTTGTTGATGTGAATCTTGAATCCGGATGAAGAATCTTCAATATTCTACGCAATTCGCCTTGATTCCATGTTGTTAGCATTGTTTTTTGCCTTCAAAATTGATTAGAATCTATGAATTTTCAGGTCCAAGGAGGTTTTGGACGGCGTATGCATGATTCATTTGGTGTGTACGCACAATAGACTCCAAATAGCCTCAGTCAACCCAAATAAGATTTGAGTTTACACAAGGCCTGCAAGCCTATGTGTACACACAGTATTGCCATTTTTTGACCAAATTGTATATTGGTCACTAAACTTTTCCAAGTGTGTATTTTGATCATTTTCGACATTTTTTTCATCTCATTGGCTTCTCTTCACTCCAATTGACCCTAACATTCTTGAATCGCCATCTTACAATCCAACACAACTATTGGAATGTTGCACTTTAGTCCCCATAGTTTTGATTTCGCCATTTTTCTCTAATTTTTGCTTGTTTTCTCCAATTCTTCATCAAATCATGAGTTTTACCTATTAGACACAATATCACACATAATAGGCTATATTTCATCAATAGAACTACAAAATATCATTATTTAAATCCTTGAATAAATGTATAAAATACACTTATCAGGAGGTACACCTTGTCATGTCGACACAGATATGGCAAGCTAATGAAAGGGCCAGACGAACACAGAGTTTCTGCTTATAGTTAATATCTTACTGCAGGAGATGTCTTCAAGGATCTTGTGGGAAGTGCATATTATGTGGCTCCTGAAGTGTTGCGTCGAAATTACAGTGCTGAAGCTGATATTTGGAGTGCTGGAGTGATACTATATATTTTACTCAGCGGTGTCACTCCCTTTCGGGGAGGTATGCCTTAACATGACAAATTTTTATTGCTTCATGCCTACGTTGATATCGTTTTTATCTTTCTGCTCCAGCATTCCGTTCTATCCCTGGTTTTGGACTTGGTGAATTTGTTCGCCTTTGTTATAATGTCAGTACTTGAAACTTCTTATCTTCTTCTAATTGCAGAGAATGAGCAGGGTATATTTGATGCTGTTTTGCGAGGACATCTTGATTTTTCTTCCGATCCTTGGCTGTCGATATCAAGTAGTGCCAAAGATATCGTTAAGAAGATGCTACAGGCAGATCCCAGACATCGGCTTACTGCTATTGAAGTTTTACGTACGTTCCAGCTCTTCCTGATGTTAGAATTCTATGTGATTCCCGAGGCATACAGTAAAATTGGAACCAATAGACCCTCTTCTTCTGGCTTGACATGATTTATGCGTATGATAAACGCACCAACGTAAAATAGACACAATATGGATGATTGGCTAAGCTTAAAAAAACAAGAGTTTCTTTTTAAGTAAATATTTGTTTCCAAATATTTTCGGACAAATTACTTTACTTTCAAAATAAGAAACTTATTTTCAATTTTGATCAATGAAAGAAATACTTTTTTTAAAACTTATTTACCTATTAAGTGAACTTGTTAACCATAACTTTAACCCACTGAGGAGTCAAGCCATGTCTGTCCATCGTTCTCCATGTCTTTACTTTTGTACATTTCGTTTTGTTTTCTCTGCGAACTAGGTATTCTTTAAAATTGTTTGGGATTTAGCTTGAGAAGTCAAAATTTTATTGATTTGATTAACATTTGAAGAATTGTTTTTAAACTATTTCAATGAGATTCAATTAATTAGATAATGAAGTTCAACTACTGAAAATGCAGAACACCCATGGATGAGAGAAGATGGTGATGCATCTGATAAGCCTCTTGACATAGCCGTATTGAGTAGAATGAAGCAGTTCTTTGCAATGAACAAGCTTAAAAAAGTAGCTCTTAAGGTGTGGTATCCATATTTTACTGGTGTTAATGAATTTCCAATTTCGGGATAAATTACAAATGTGGTTGGCTAAGCTGAAAAGTAATTGAAAGTTACTTTAAGTAACTCTTTCTGACCAAATAGGTTTGAATATGTTACTCTTGTCTTACTTCTAAATGGGGAAAAAATGTTATTGTTTTTAAGGTAACTTGTAAAGTTTCCAAATATATTTTTAAAACTTATTTACTTAACTTTTAAGCATAGTCAAACATGCTCAATTTGTTTTCCAGCTCGTGCTTAATTCGGAACGTTTTTGTGGTTTCTAGGTAATTGCAGAAAATTTGTCAGAAGAAGAAATTATGGGATTGAAGGAGATGTTCAAATCCATGGACACTGATAACAATGGAACAATTACGTACGAAGAATTGAAAGCCGGTCTACCAAAATTGGGTACCAAGCTTTCCGAGTCAGAAGTGAGGCAGTTAATGGATGCGGTATTTTCTCTAATTTACTTTTGGTTCCAATTCCATTTCGTTTTAACTTCAGTCGTTTTATCTTCTGAGTCAAAAGTGAGGCAGTTAGTAGCTTCAGTCGTTATCTATTTTCGTTTGTTGCATGAGTAAATAGAGAGAGCACTGGCCTCTTATCTCTACTCTTTTGGCTTCAAGGCTGAACCCTTTGACAGACGTTTTATTGAATTGAATGTGTACATTATTGTCAAAAATAAGTAACTTATCCATTTTCAACTTTGACCAAAAAAAAATATATTAAATTAAATTATTTACTTAGAATTGAACATTTTAAGCTTAGCCAACCATGCTAAAATCTGTTTCTAGAGCTACTTCTCCTCATAAATCTTAGTCTTTAATTTTCGTGTTGCTTTGACCTCAATTTTAACTTCTTATCCTTAATGTTCTCTACTTCTTGAAAATTCATTTTGGAACCTATGCAGATTTCACCATTAATTCCTCTCACCAGCTTTATTTTATTTTATTGCAAAATTCAAAAGTAAATAAAAATAATTAACTTTTGTTACACACTCAATTTGGCATCTCAGATTTGTCTTTAAAAGGGACCAACCTATCGAAATTCGATATTTAATGACTTTTAGTGCCTAATAACCTGGTTAATAAAAATTTTGGAATGCACATGATATGTTATTTATATGTAGTAGTTTTTCTTTCGACACGTTTAAAAAAATTTAGATCATGATAAAAATTATGTAATTAACAAAATATTGGTATTGAATTTAGTGTTGAAGAGAGACAAGACCACAGGGAAAGTAAGAATTGTGTTTTACAAAGCTCAGCCGACCTTAGTTTTCCCAAAAAGGTTGAACATAGGACGTATTGAAAACTAACCTAATATTCAGACTAAGGGCAACTTTGGCTTAGCTTTACAAAGAAGTAAATTTACTTATAACTTATAAGCAACTTATATTTTTGGATACGTTGCCATTTTTCTTACTTATATGTAAAAAGTGATACTTATTTTGATAGTAGCTCTGACCTTGGTGTAAAACTAGTAAAATATTTCTAACATTTTAAGCTTAGTCAAACATGTTCTTGACCTGGGAAGAGTTTATTGGAAATATATTCCTCTGAGAAGTCGTATGGCTCTAGAGTGACGACCCTACAGATATTATGTGCCTATTTTGGCATTATGATGATTATCTTTGTTGCTGCTGTATCAATGAACCTTTTTACTATTTCCAGGCTGATGTGGATGGAAATGGAATGATCGACTACATTGAATTTATAACTGCTACAATGCACACGAATCGAGTGGACAAAGAAGACCATTTGTTCAAAGCCTTTGAGTATTTCGACAAGGATAAGAGCGGGTAAAATGTGGTTTTCCTAAATACCATTGTGTATATGTATCTTATGATGTTGCTGTCTGATCCTTGCATCGAAACGTTAGGTACATCACGGTCGAAGAATTGGAGCATGCCCTAAAGGAATACAATATGGGGGATGCTAAAACAATTAAGGAAATCATTGCAGAAGTTGACACGGATCATGTACAGCTTCTCTTCTTTACTTGTATTGGCTAGATATTCGTTATTTCCTAAATCGGTTTTTTGTTTTATGGCAGGACGGGAAGATAAACTATGATGAGTTTGTAGCAATGATGAGGAAAGGCAACCCAGAGTTGGCCCCAATTAGATGCCATAAATAAAAGCACGTGGTTGATGATTCGATGGCACCCTTTTTAGGATTGGGTAGCTTCTTGAATCTTCGAATAGAGGCGAACTGGCTTTAGCTACTCGGAGTAATTGTACAGTCTTCAGTTTTGCTTGTTTATATCTTAATCTCATCTGTGATTACTATAGTTTACTCATTGTGATTGCACTTATCATGTGTGCTTTTGAACACGAAGTTGTATATAACTGAGATGTTTTACAAAGAAGTTTTGAACTGCTATTATGATTCTATCATTAGTAGGAGAAGTTTGAACTGCTCTATATATAGTGGTCGTCATATGCGACGCATCATCAAGTGGGTGTAGTGAGTGTTGAATTCTGCCATAAGCACAAGGTTTTCTTCATAGATTTTATACAAGGAGACTGTTGTCTCCATGTGATTGGCTACTATCAAAAACAGTTTTTGGCAACAGTAAATCACGGGAAAATAGCTATCTTCCTGTATAAAATCTGTGAAAAAAATCTTATACTTGTTGAATTATTGTCGAGTGTTTGCATGCTATTGTATGGCAATAATACGTGAACCAATTAAGTGGTGTTGGTTATAATGGCTTTAAGTTCTTGTTTAGGGTGGATTAAAAATGGATTTTTAGGGCTGGACAAAATTCTTTAAACGAACGGATAGAACCAAATTGAGTCACATTGAATTGAACGTTTCTTTTTAAGTTAAATACACAAATGAGTATCAGAATCAAGAACCGACAGGTTTGATTGGGTGAATAAAAATTGAATCTCTCTAATTTTTTAAATTTTTTTTATATCAAACAAGTCAAATTATTTTAAATTTTTTCAAATTTTTTCCTATTTCATTTGTTAACTAATTAATTGGACCCAAAATATTATTTTCCTATTTCAATACAAACTCAACTTTGTAATTCAAATTTCAAAGAATCAAAATTAAGTGACCTAAATTTTTCTCAATCATTCTATCGTTTCTTGAATAATCGAAGTTGAGCGGATGCGTCTCTTTATCTTACCTTTTTTTGTCCTATTCATTGAATTTTTTTTCACTTTGATCAAGGTAATTCATATACATTGGTGAATGCATCTTATGAAAAAAAAAACTTGTTATTTATATATTTTAAAATTAAATTATGTTATTTTGTAAGTGTTAATATAGTGTTTTGTTTAAGAGCTAATATTGAACATGTCATTAGCTGAACTAATATATTATTGTTGTAAATATTAAAAATTTAATTATGGTACTGAACTGAATCAGTACGGTTCCATAATTAAATTTAGATCAGACGATTCAAATTTCTAAATATCTGAAAATTGTGATTAAATTCATTTATAAAGAATTGGACCTATGTCTAGCACTAATTTTGATAAAGATGAGTACACATGAATAGTGGCTATCAGCCTCAAGATCTGTTGGAAACATTTCTGCCACTATGACAAGGAGTAATGGTTATCAGCTATCATCAACATTATCGTCGGTTGTTGTTTGTCTATTATTAAACGACACCTAATAACTTCTATTTCTTTTCAAGCAAATTTTTATGTTTAATAAATTTATGAATTGTGACAATTTATTAATTGTTATATCTTGTTATAAGTTCATTAAACTTCAAAGAAAAACATGCCTCAAAAGAGAAACTACCTGGAGCGGGTTACGTTCACTCATTTTAGGCAGGAAGGTAGACTGAGAATGATAAAGAAGAAAAGTAGGAAAATGTCAGAAGTGGGATTTGAACCCACGCCCTCTTACGAAGACCAGAACTTGAGTCTGGCGCCTTAGACCACTCGGCCATCCTGACTGTGTGTCTGATGCATTTAATTTAACCATTTTATACCGATTCATCAAATTAATTGCACCGTGAAAAATCTTCTATTGTTATAAATTGCGCCTAAAAGTTGAAACCCAGAAAGTTACGCTACCTACTTATCCATTTACAATTTAAACAGTTCATACAATTCGAAGGTAATTTTTCCAGCAATATATACTATATTGTGGGTTAGAAATGAAAAAACTCGAAACCACGTTCTATCCACAAACAATTTTTTAAAGAGCTCACTAGTACTATTAACTTATTTACCATTTTCCCAAAGTATAATACGGTTTTGATAGTGGTACATCGAGATGTTACTTTTTATTCGAGTGGCAATAGGGTGTAAACGGTCCGATTTTACCAATTTTTGACAGATTTTCAAACCAAATCGTTTACACCGGTTTGAGAAAAACTCAAATCTAAACCAAACCATTTTGAACGGTTTGAAAAAAAATTCAAATTTAAACCTAACGGTTTGGTCCGATTTTAAACCGTCGGTTTCGCCGTATATTTTTTTTGTCTGTCGTCCGATTCTAAACCGTCAATTTCGTCGTATATTTTTTTGCATGTATACTTTTATGCCATTAATTTAGGAGTGGACTTTTTTCCCAGAACCAGTGAAATCGGATCGGAACCATTTAGAACCGGTCGATTCTGTTTCTAATCTTCTAAAAAATAATTTGATTTTCGGACAAATTATTAAAAACCAACCGATTCCGTTCCAATTCCCGGTTCTAGTATGGAAACCGCCGGGAATCGGACGGTTTTCATATGATTTTTTTATTTTTTTGGTAAAATATATTATTCAATTTTCAGTTACTTTTATAAAAAAAAAAATAATAATAATAATAGGGTTTCTGCTTCATTTTAGACCCCAACACTTTCCTTTTTATCTTTTATTCTTTTATGCTTTCTTCTTATAATTATTTGATTAATTGATTCTCAAATCAAATTAGAATATTTGGTAAATATATACCTAAATAAATTTATTTAAAAATATATAAATTTATTTCTAAAATTCGAAATTTTTATTTTGTTTTCACTTTGATTACATAGTTGTTTTCTGGTTCCGTCGATTATAATTTGTAGAAATTTAGATGGAATAAAACGTGAGATTGCTTGATGAATCGTTCCAAACATTCTGTTTAATAGTCTATGAAATATATGAGTCTCATTTAAAAATAAATAAAAAGTCCAACACAAAAATCTTACAAGTTACCGTTTAGAAAATTCTTTTTTTTTTAATATTTTAATTTTTATATATTTTTTCGTTGGTCCGGTTTGATTTTAAATCGCAATAAAATTTCTCAAATCTAAACCAAACCGTTTTTGATCGATTTGGTTTGATTCATGATCGCCACCAAAGGGGCGTCAAATATTAATTCCTTACTTCGCCAAAAATATATACCGTCACAAGTAGTAAATGACAAGCAATGATCATTTCCTGCAAGGGATTGATTTTATTATATTAATTGCGCAAAAAAAAAAGGCGAAAATATGTAAATTGGGGGGTTTTGATTATTAACAAATAACACAACAATTAAAATAAGAAAATACAAAATGCTCGATACTTAGAGTGAAATTAAATTAAACAATGGAGGCAATTAATCAACAAAAGAGAGTGTGATCAGGACATAATTCTTTATCGCGAGAATGATTTTTCAATCCAATTTTACAAAAGATTTACATACAATAATTCGAGAATAATCAAAAACTCGATTATCTCGAACTCTCCTTAATTTTAGTTGAATAAAAGAAGCTCGTTACCTAACCCTAATCATTAAATAACTTATGATAAGATCGATTGATGCGTCCCACATCGGTTGCAGAATGTCTCCTAGGCTGATTAATAAGACGGGGTCCAACCTTTTCCCTTTGAGCGCGCTTTTGAGGAAAGTTAGGGGTTCTCGTTCTTATCATTTGGTATCAGAGCACAGGCTCCAACAAATCTAGGTTATATCATTTGTTTTTGTTTTATTTGAATCTTTGTTTGTTTTTCGCGTTTTCTTGTGTGTTCTTCGAGTCAATAATATTTATTGTGTCTTTGATCCAGAAAAATCCAAAAAAAAATTTCAAAAGTTATTTTTGGGTTCAATTTGAGTCCAAATCAATTTCTTTTTGTTGTGTTAGAGTCGTAATTGATTTTTCTATCCCAAGAGTAAAAAAAAAAGGTCGAAGTAAAAAAAAAAGGTCGAAGTTTTTTTTACTATATGGTACTGTTCATTCCGTACAATACCCAAAAAATTCTAAATTTTAGATTTAAAAGAAAAATATATTCCTATTATTTATTTATCCCTGAAGTCCCTGATAAATTTCAAATCTGTCTATTAAGTTCCAAAAATTCAAGAACCACTTTCTTTAAATAAAAAAAAAAAATTCCAATTCACTTATTTTCTTTGCGGGTCTTCCAAATTTCAATCTCACTTGATTTGAATTCTGTGAGAATAACTCATTTGAGTTTGAATTTGTTCTTGAAGTGCTTTGGTTGAAAGCTTGAGTGGTAAACGGCAGAGAGGCGAGAGTATCTAATGTAAAGATTCGAGGATGAATCTTCTTAAAGATGGAGAGTATGATGTGAGCTGGAACGAGCTAAGATCAATCGACGATGCAATGGTCATTGGGAAGATTAAGAGGGCAAAATCGAGGTTGTTTCGGGTCGAAAATGTGATCAACAATGTTACACCAACGAATGGATCGAGCAACGGAAGAAGAGCTAAATTTGTGTCTCATATTGAGACCATTTTCTGACATGGTAACCGATCGAATTGGAAGATTATATCTGAAGTAAAGTTGTAGATCTTTAAGTAATTTTTTCAACGCACTTTGAATCACTTCAATCGGACATTGGTAGAGAAAGTTATGGCCAAATTACTAAAAGTTGTCCGGTCGAGTTATTTTTATCGCACATTTCCATATTTTGTTACATTTCTTATTTTTGGCAAGTTTTGTTATTTTAGAACTCTTTAATTTCGAGATTTTCATAATTTTTATGTTTTAATATAAGTAGGAATTTATTTTCATCGGTAAAAAAAAAAATTCATGATGAATTAAATAAAAAAAGCAAGTTGTTTTCTTCTTTGTTCTTCAAGAACAAATTATCGAACTTATCAGGATGAATTTCTCGTGGCGTTCAAATCATTAAGTGAGATTCGTCAATTCGTCATCACGGGGTCGAGGTAATGATTATTCATTTTGGTTTCTTGATTCGTTAATTCCGAATCAATATTTACAAATCCGGATTTTTATTCATTAATTTGGGTAAAAATTCATAAACCTTAATTGTTTGAACTTTCTTGAGTTTCGTGTCAACTTGAGGTGGGTTTGATAGCTCATAAACTATCCGGGTTCGCATCATTTGGTATCAGAGCCACCACTCTGTTGGCCGGTGTCACTTAGGATTCGACGGATCGTCGACCGAGGCGGTCGGGTCTAAGGGGTGGGGATGATGCGTCCCACATCGATTGTAGAATGTCTCCTGGGTTGGTTAAATAAGGTAGGGTCCAACTCTTTCCCTTTGAGTGCGCTTTTGGGGAAAGTTAGGAGTTCTCGTCCTTATCATTATGAAAATCTTGAAATTAAAGAGTCCTAAAATACAAAATTTGCCAAAAATAAGAAATATAACAAAATATGGAAATGTGCGATAAAAACAGTTCGATCGGACAGCCTTTAGTAATTTGGCCATAACTTTCTTTACTAATATCCGATTGAAGTGATTCAAAGTGCGTTGGAAATATTACTTAAAGATCTACAACTTTACTTCAGATACAATCTTCCAATTCGATCATTTACCACGTCAAAAAATGGTCTCAATATGAGACAGAAATTTAGCACTTCTTCCATTGCTCGATCCATTCGTTGGTGTAACATTGTTGATCACATTTTCGACCCGAAACAACCTCAATTTTGCCCTCTTAGTCTTCCCAATGACCATTGCATCGTCGATTGATCTTAGTTCGTTCTAGCTCACATCAGCGCTAGATTTAATTTAACAAAAACATTAACACGAGAGAGTTAAATTGAATTAAGCACAAACTCTAAAACTCGATTTATTAACTTAGAGTGTGTTTGATAGGCATTATTTGGAAAAAAATGCATTTTGAAATAGTGATATGATGGAAAATGTGTGGTTAAAAAAGAAGGAAAAGTTATTGATGTGATAAAAAATATTATTTTATTGAAGAATGTGTTGTTGAAAATAAGTAGAAGAATGAGAATGAGAATTAAAATGGGAATCAAACAGGGCCTTAAGTGATAATCCACCTACATTCAATTGAAAATTCCTCATAATCTATTGAAATATAGTTGTCACTAAGGTTTGGTGAAAATAGTGATTACGTACTAAATTTCCCAAAATATCAAATATTGAAATAACTCAATCATCTCGTTGCGTTGCTAAATAACCGAGAAGAACAATATAAACATTAAACACAGTGAATTAATCACATTAATCACAAGAACTATCAAACACAAATCAATTAGAAAATCATTACTCGGGTTAAAATCACACTCAATCACATCTAGGTTTAGCTACTCATAATATATTTACAAATGGTCAACAAAATCATAAAATACATTAATGAAAATAATATTAAAGATAAGAGAAAACTTATTGAAAGGAAGATAGATGGTAAGAATCTTCAATGTCAAGAGTCTTCTCCTTCTTCTTCTTCAAGTTCTTCAAAAATCACATATTTTCGCACCAAATTTTTGCCTCTGATTTTTTTCCTCTGTTGGACGATTTTCTCCCCCACAAATCTGCCCTAGAAATGATCTCAAAATGTCCTATTTATATTGTCTTGAAAGTAAAAGACGATTCGAGTCGAAAATGGACTGAAAAATGAGTGAAAACGCGTTTTTCTCACTACCTGAGAGGCATAGGAGCCAGGGCGCCTAGAGTTCTACTAGTTTTTGGATTTTCGCGCCGCGACTGCTGCATCTTTTATCTATTTTCTATTTTCCACCCATTTTTCAAACCACAATTCACCATTTCTTCCTCCTTCAAGTGATAATCATTTTTGTCAGTCTTGAAATCATTGCAATTTCAATCCTTTTGGCTCATTCACGCTTAAATTTCTTCCTAATCATCGCTCATGTCGGGGTGCCACCTAAATGACAAAAGTAACAAAAATAAACAATAATACATAAAAGAAAACCCACAAAAACATAAATTTAATGATATAAATAAGTGCAAAACTCGCACTTATCAATTCAAAATCATTTCGTTGACGAGTCCACATGTCACCAAATTGACGATTTCAAAAATACATTTTCCATTTAATTTTTCGATTTGACGATTTTTACTTACAACTCTAATGTACACCACTCTATACTCATTATATACCACTAGGCTAGACTTATTAAAATATAATAGGTTAAAGGGTAAAAATACAACGTAGTCTATTTAACCAATACTAGTATTACTACTACAAATACTTTCTTCCACTACAGTTTCGTTTATTGTAACTTCATTTCTTATTTCATTACAAAGCAAATGGGCAAAGATAATTGGATACTGTTAGATTAATGGCAAGAATATGGTTAATTAAATCAGAGAAAATAACTTGAGCACCATATTATAAAATATATATTAACACAATAACATACAATCAGTCGCACTGATCCATCCATTCCAAATTCATCTGGTGACAAACCCGTAATCCTGGAATATAATCACTTACATATAAAGAGTCGGAATTCGAAAGCTCGAAATACACCACTAGCACCCATAAATACTTAATCGCGTTTTTTATCTTTTGAAGGCCCTCTCGGGATCTTACTTAATACTTTATCATCTAACACTGCGTACACTTTCTTGAGCTCGGCCATTGCCTTCTTAGCAAAAGAGTCGACCTTGTCCTCGTATTTCTCATACAAGACAGGCACGGTGCACAGGAATACAGTACCTATTTTCGAAAAACAATGAATATCTATGTTAGAACCTTAATAAGCTTAAGCATAATATAGAATGTATGCATGTAAAGTTTAGTCACGAGTTATTACTTATATACACCACTGTCAAGAAATCACAGCTACTCCCGATAATTGACAAAATCCACAAGCCGGAAATCACCTTCGTGTCAACAGAACAAAGAACATGAGAAGCAAACACAGTAACTTTTGACTTATAAGTAAATATCTCAAGCTTTGCCAAAAATGCAGAGAATATGACCCAAGTTAGTTATCGCTTCCAAATTCGAAGTAGACGAACTACTTACAGATAGAAACTTCTTCAAATCCCTTCCTGATGCAATTTCCCTCAGAGTTAAAAATGCACGGTTTATCTCAATCCTCAAAGCAGATGAAAACTTCAAAACAGGCTTTTCCGGGATATTTACGTCCGGGATACGGGACGGTGA
This sequence comes from Osmanthus fragrans, assembly GCA_019395295.1. Lineage (NCBI taxonomy): Eukaryota > Viridiplantae > Streptophyta > Magnoliopsida > Lamiales > Oleaceae > Osmanthus > Osmanthus fragrans. The sequence continues at coordinate 713,858 of CM033355.1, forward strand.
TCTAACGGAAAAGAAAACAGACACGGAACCCATAATTCATAAATATAATGTACTTGATATGACCAAAGATGTAGTTGAAAATCAGAACAGACGGGCTTACTTCTTGATGAAGGTGGAAGCATTAGACCACAGGAACAGTATTACCAGAGCAAGTATTAAACCGTGACAGACTAGAGTGATTAAATTGTATTCGAGAACATCAAATAGAACCCATATAGCAGTAGCCCCACCTAGTACTCCGGCTGAAACCTTCTTGTCTCTCCATAGAAAAACATCAGCCACTGACAAACGAGAAAACTCTCAACTCAATCATTTGCACAACTTCTTTAATTAAACATCTAAAAATCGATTTATTTTTCGTTCTTTGTTTTACATAGCCGATCCCAACTTCTACATAGAACTCAAGGAAGTCCCTACTTAAATCTTTTAACACCTTTTACGAGAAAGACCATGCCTGGCCGAAGCCAGACAGAAAGGAAGGCAGACCCAGCGAGCATGCCTTAGTGATGATAAATGCCGATGAGGGCCAACCTAAGTGAAAAGAAATCCCGGAGGTGGCGAGGATTTATGTCAATTCACCGGATTAGGCATGGACTCGGCTTTTCTAAAAAAGCTTCAAAAACCATAATGACAGGTTTTTACGAGCATGTGCACCAAGCTAGAACAAATACTGTTTAACCTTTTATGTACGGTGAAAAGTTAGTCAAACTAACTAATTTTCCTCCACAAGACAGCCACAATAACCGCGCTAATGGTCTGAAAAAGACAACCTTTTATAAATCAACTCCATTAATTTTATTTTATACCAGCCAGATCTATATCCAAGTATTTTCAAATGCAATCGTGAATCCACAACCACAACCCTCCACAAGGAAAATAAAAATAAAGCATTACAAACAATATTCAATTCCAAGTAATTCGAAAATTCTGATTCCAGTTACTTTTTCTGAAAGTAATCTTTAGCCAGAACAACTTTTTCACTCTTTAAAAGTAAAGTTAATAATTTAAACTTTTTTTAAAAACGTGCTCATCTCAAAACCCTGCAACACAAAACAGAGTATCATAGTTCAAAAGGACTAAAAATAAATTAATCCAATTGACCGAGAAAATTCCAGAAACAAAAATATATATATAGCGTTTGGCACATAGTTTCAGATCCCGAAATGAAACAAGAAAAGAAAAATTCATATATTTTTTGGGATAATCAAGGAAAAATTCAAACTTTTTTTCTTTAAACACGCAAAATAAAATTGGGACTTCATAAAAAACAAAAAATCTCCACACAAAAATTTCTTAATTTCACAAATAAACAAAACCCCAAAAATGTAAAACTCGTGATAGAGATAATTAAATACTTTTGCCGCCGCCGAGTGCCTTGTGAACAGATTTCTCTCTTCCGAAGAGTCGATAAACCTTTGCCTTAGTAGACGATTTCTTCTCGTCCTCATCGTCTGATGAAGATGAATCATGGCCGTGAAATTTGTCGGATATTTTCTCCATCAACGGTTCCTCCTTTTTCTCTTCCTCCTTATGATGATCGGCCATCGTAGATAATCAAAATCCTGAAAATTTCACAGAAATTATGTAGATACAGAGAAGGTGATGCGCCGTGTGCGTATATTTGAGAGGGGTTTCTGTAACAGATGAGTATGAATACTTGTGGGAGTTGTGATGCCAGTTTATTAATAGGAAATATTCAATCTGGGCCATTGAAATTAGTCGGCTCGGAATCTAGGAATATGATTTTGTCGAATGTATTATTTTTTATTTTCTTCGTGGATAAGTTAACTAATGGAAGCTACTGGAAGAATATATTATTACCATTTACACCTGTCTGTAATGGTCCATAAATTTTTCCCTCACATATAAAAAGAGTGAGTATATATATTACTGTAAAAACTACCAAACGAAATAAATAAAAGCGACACTACAAACCCTAGGCCAACATCTCGTCTCCTCGAGAGCTCACGTTAAGAATCTCGAAGGACGCCATCATCCTCTCACTGAAATCCCCACCCAACTTCTGTCTCGCCCTTGCTGCGCATTAGGGCTCGTCTTCACTCTCCTCCATCGCTGCCACCACCACTGGCGATAATTCATGTCAGAAGTGTTGAATGCTCCAGTGGAAAACCTCGACAGCCTCCAGGAACGGAACAACAAAAATCGTCCGCCGACGCCGATCCCGGCTCCTCTTCGCCGCAGCCTCCAGCTCCACCATCACGCCGAGACCGAGACCAGAACTCCAGAGAGCGACGTAATGACCGAGATTATGACCGGCCTCCCCGCCGGGAGTACTATGACCGCAGTAGGTCACAATTTTTAAATTACATTTAGATATCATGACTTGGTCTTGAAAACAAAGAACCATCATAGATTTCATGAATCTATTGATGGTCTTTGTTTATTACTTGATCTTGATTGTGGGTTCTCAATGGAAAAACAATTTCAGACAGCGTAGATGAGATTGTATTACAAAAACAATTTTGATTTGCTGTGTTCTTACAAGCCTTGAATATTTGGGGGCTGGTTTATATAATGGTATTTCCAAAGATAATGGATTTAGTCATCAAAACTGGTTATCATACTTAGTTAGGGGGCTTATTTGGATCACCATTACAATATCCGTGCTCGTACAAGGATTGAAATGGATTGATGTTCTGAAATCTGCATGGTGGATTGTGTATTTTCTGTTGATTTCAGCTGTAAATATTGAAAATTTAGTCGAAAAACACTACATCCAAATCCCGGAAATTGCACCCTGGATTGTGAATTTGTTGCTTTTCTTGTATGGTTTAAGGTTTCTACATGGGGTAGTATTTCATCCAAACTCGGCCAATAGTTTGTTAGTACCCCTGATTCATGAAGTGTTTGATAAAAGCCAGATTAATGTTGGGGAAGTTAGTTTTTTAAGTAGACTGTCATTTTCTTGGATGAATTCTTTACTTCGATTAGGTTATCATAAATCTTTAGTTCTTGAAGATATTCCTTGTTTGGGATCTGAGGATGAAGCCGTTTTGGCTTATGAGAAATTCAATCATGAATGGAATTCATTTCAAGGGAATGGCTCGGACAATTTGGATAACTTTGTTTTTTGGGCGATTGCGCGAATTTATTGGAAAGATATGATATTTGCTGGAATTTGTGCATTGATTAGGACAATTGCTATTGTATTTGCTCCATTGTTGCTATATGCTTTCGTAAGTTATTCGAACAGTGAAACAAAGATTCTCTATAAAGGTATTTTGTTGGTGGGGTACTTGGTTGTGGCCAAGGTGTTCGAGTCTCTATCTTATAGACATTTCTTTTTCTACTCAAGAAGGATTGGTATGAGGATGAGATCAGCTCTGATGGTGGCAGTATACAAAAAGCAGCTGAAGCTTTCGACAAGATCCTGAGTTTGCTCCCCTGATTAATATGTTTCCAGGGCAGATGCCCCCTGATGTTACGATGCAGCCAAAGCCTGCCAAAGCTCATGTTCTTCGTTTGGATGCACTAGGCCGGGAAATTGATGAGCAGGGCAAGGTGGTGAATGTTCCTAAAGTTAACAACTTGAGCACCCTAAAGGTATATGCATCCATGATTTTTTTTTTTCTCTTCGTTTGTAGCTTTTACTTACTCTTCACATATTTACCTTACAGGTAAACATCAACAAGCAAAAAAAAGATGCTTTCCAAATTCTAAGACCTGAACTTGAGGTGGATCTGGAGAAAAATCCTTATTTTGATGCAAGGATGGGAATTGACAAGACTAAGCTTTTGAGGCCTAAGAGAATGAGTTTCCAGTTTGTTGATGAAGGCAAACGGTCAAAAGATGCTGAAATCATTAAGCTGAAGGTAATCATTTTTCTGTATACTTTTATATATTAATTATGCTTTACATAATTATTGTGGTTTGATTCTGTTTATATCTTTCACAGTCGCAATTTGGGGAAGCAAAGGCCAAGGAACTAAAATATCATGACTTGGTTAGATTGTCTGGTTAGACCTTTTATGAAAGGTTTGAAGCATCTTAATTACATTTAGATATCATCGAAGCTAATGATCCAATAAAAAGTCCTACTTTAAAAGTAAGTAGCACTAAAACTAATAAAACTCCAACTTTAAAGGTTCTTGGCACTGTATTAGTAAATCCATGCTATGAGTTACACATAACTTGGAATAGTTTGTCTTTTGTGATGATGATGTTTCCTTCTTTAAACACCTAATTAACTTGGGCTGTGCTCAGTAGCTCTTGACTAAACAATAAAGATGAAGTTCAAGGCAATCACTTTATCTATTCATTCGTGTCTACAATGCAGATTGTGTGAGTTTTCTTATGCAAATGAAATTAGAAATTATTTAAATGGAAGTGCCTTAATTTTCATGCATTGCCATTTTCTTTGTGTGCATAACATTTAAGTCCTTTGTGCTATTCGTGTGAGGAAATTATTGATGGCAGCATTCTTGACAATGCAGTAAATTCTGTGTAATTTGTGTGCATATTTTCATACTTTATGGATACTATTATTTATTACCTTTGAAAAGAAATATAGTAACATGACTTTCATTAGAATGACATTTATAGAAAATATGTAGAATTATACTCTGGGCAAGTGTTGTATGATTTGAAAATACTTGGTTTAAGAAGATTATGAAATGTGCACATCTTTGAGAGTCTATTGTTAGCTGCATTGTTATTGATATTTAGTTTCCCAGGGAAAATATTGTAAATTGCTTGTTAGTTCTGAATCACATTTTATAATTGGTTTGTTAAGGCCAATTAGAGAAAAAAAACTTGACTTTTTTTCTAAGTGAGAACAATATGTCCTACTTGAGTGTAACTGTAAGTTCTATGATGCTCTCATGGTCAAAGGAGTTTCGTTTTGGATGTATCATGCTATGCTTTACTTCCACTCCCATTCTTTCTGATGCAGCATAGTTGTGTTGGTAAGTTGAAGGAACTTTTAGGGCCTTTAAGAGGTTTCCATGATAAGCAATATATTTTGATTCTTTGTCGTTTACTACCATTTCTTTTTAATGATTTTAAGAGGTAGGATTGTGTATGGAAATTATTTCTTTTCCAACATATGAAGTTATATTATTCTTTTATACGGTACAATTTTAATGATCAAACTCCAATAAGGTTTGTGACCTAGATATGCAGGGCTAGAAGAACCGAATGGTTTCACCAACTAATAAGTACTCCCATTTGCAATTGGATGGTAGATTTTGATATGCAGAGTTTGGGTTAGTGTTGATAACGTGAGTACGCATCATTTTTGGTCACTCAAGTTTCAGTAAAATCTTATCGCTGTCAGTCTAACTTTAATTTGTTGCAGTGAGACTCATCTTCAATTTTGTTACACAATAGCTACCTCCTGGTTCTGTTTCTAAAATTACCGTTTAGTGTCTTATGTGTCCAATTTTTGATGACATGTAAAACATGTGTCATTTAACTTTAGTTATTTTTTTTTCTACGAATGTTGGTAACTTTAGTTATTTTGTTGATGACGTGAGTGTGTTAGGCTTTTGATTGCTAATTTTTGATTTCTTGATGAGCAGATTGATCGTTAATTGAAGAGCTAATGCGGTAAGAGAATGCAAGAGCTAATGCGCCAATTTGGAACGATATTACGCCAGGTAATCATAAATGCTGCATTTATCCTTGCAATATTGTTTGTAGCCTTTTATTGTGGCTGCTTATATATGGGGGCCCTGTTAAAGTTTTATGGTGTTTAGCATCTTTCTGGCCATGTTTTTAATGGACATCTTTTAGGTAGTCTATGAAGCTCCAACTAACATCAGTTTCTTCTTGCGTTTATTATTCAATTATTTAAAGTGGGTCCCTCCATTAATTTTTTGAAGCATTTGTTTGGCTTTATTCTTTATTCATGTGGTATTCTTTGCCAAAACACAAACTTTAATGTGAGTGAACAAATAATTATAACTTTCAGGTGTTCATTGATGTTTATTGTTTGTTACATTTTACTGGTAGTAACCATTGACTGGATAAATAAATGGAGGGAATTTGTCTCTCTCATAATTCCGTAAACCTTAGTTTTGTTGATAAAATATCAAATATATATATATATATATATATATATATATATATATATATCAAAAAGTTTCCGAGTGCAGTGTGGTTCATCCCTTTCTCCTACGCAATTAATTAAAGTGTTCATACTCTCATTTTGAATCATTCTCAATCTTGGTGTGTGGGGATATGATATTAAAACTTGACAATTCCTGCTAATCCCATCAGTTCCCTACATTTTATTTCCATTGAAGTATAATATCCGCTTTTGCTTGTTTACTTACTCCTACTTGATTTTATACTTGGCAGATAACTCAGCACAAATGGGCAGGACCATTTATGCAACTTGTGGATGTGGTAGGCCTTGGTTTGCACGATTATTATGAGGTAAAACCATTAACTTTGTGTTAATTTCCTTAATGCACATTGACCATGTTGGCAATACAAATATGGAGTTTATTTATTAATCCATCCATACTTTCCCCCACGCCCCATCAACTAAAAGAAAAATCACGTGAAAAATTTATTTATTAATCCATCCATACTTTCCATGCATATTTAAAACTATGTACTTGTAGGAAAAAAGACGAAAAGAGGAAGAAGCAGATATGCAGCTCTCTCAAGATGTTGCTCATGCCAAAATGGCCAAAGATTTAAGTGGAGAGGTAGTTAATAATAAAACACTGTCTATGAAGATAATATATCCAAGAAAAAACTAGAACTTTTAGAATTACTGAATTTCATCCTGCATTATTATATCTGGGTGTTCCCATTGGTATTCCACTCTATTTAAGAAAATCTAGGAAGCCCGAAAACTATTTAAATCTTTTACAACTGGACCAGGTTGAGATGCATCTGGAAGAACTCAGAGATATGGCACTTAAGAACTGCAGGTTTGTCATTTATCCACTTATAGATAGAATATAGCTCTAGATCTTAACTTTTTTGTGAAATTATGTTTGCAACGTTTGATTAAATTTATATCTATGCTTGGTGATAATTCTGCACTTTATTCGGTTTCCATGTCAGCGAAAATGTTCATATATTTTTTGTTTAAACTGGATGAATTTTCTTAACTATCGAATGTGCTCAATTCGTTTAGTTTTGACATCCTTGCCATACCTGTCGTAAATATCCCCTGTTGGATATTTATCACATGCTAAATGGTGGTGAAATATTGATTTCATTTGCTATGAATAATTATATGAGAATTTATTTATCATAATTTATCTTATGATGCACATCACGGCCAAGCCATGCTTCCCCAAGCTCTCTAGGAATTTAAGGGGAAATATTAAATGCACAAAACGTGTCATCTGCAGTAACTGAGGACACTTTGACACAAGATAGTCTAACATTTTAATCTTCCATGCTTATCGTGATAAAATCTTAATATATTTTGTTTAAATTAAGTCTCAAGCATGTTATTAGACCCAAACCGGACATCGAGCCGGTCGAAGCACCCTGTCAACAGCTATGTGAGACCATTTTAGAATATTTCAGAATATGGAAGAGAGGGTCCACTTTATAAGTAAATCGGGGAAAAAATTGTGACTCCCTTGGTAGGGTGATGAGAGAATTGGTACAAGATGTGGGCTATTTAAATATAGAGATGTATATATATTTTTTTTTATAAATATTGTTACGTGTGAAAAAAGAAAGAGAAAGTATGGGACCTCAAAATAATTTATCGCTTAGCCTCCAAATTCTCAGGGCTGCCTTGCCGGAAGCTATGACATCGCTTAAACAAGCCCAGTTCCATTTCCTTCACTTTTATGTTTGTGCTCGTGCTCACGTATATTTATTCATGTGTTATGATTGGTTTGGAATGATTTTGGATGGCTTGGGTTAGCTCATGTTTGTGGGTTTTTGTGAATTTGGTATTGTTAAGCCTTTAAAAACTATTTTTTTTTTTTTACACAATTAAAGATTATATTTATGTATGTAATACTTGGTGTGTAATTTTTTTTTGACAGTTTCGTTTGGTTTATGTTTGTAGTTGTTGGGGATTTGGTATTCTCAAGCCTTACAAAGTCTGAAGAGTTAGCTAGAGCTTCTATTGATCTTGAAGAAATCAAAAAGCATCCAGAAACTGAAGGAGTCTTCTTAAAGGCTTTCAAGATAGCAAAAAGGGTATACCCAGTTCATTCTGCATTATTTTACTTATTGTCCTAATGCTTGTATTTTGAGCAAATAGTGCAAGTGACAATGTATAAACACTTTCCCTTTGTCAACTTCTCTATCTTGATTGATTTCTTGAAATAAAAAATCACAGGTTTGAAATAGATTTCTCCCCCTTTAGCTGGTAGGTCGTAGGCACTTCTACTCTACAACTTTTTTTAATTCTCAATCAAAATTTAAGATTTTAATTTTATCTAATCTCTAAAATTTGTTTCTGTATGAGATTTGTACTGAGGTTTCTCTATGATTATGTTACGTAATGAATGGATTGTTATTGGTTGTTTGATGAGTTACGAATTTAAATTATACCTTTTAAGTGAAAAAATATTATTAGTGTTTGTCTATACGGTTTTTGTTGATGTTGAAATTAAAAAGATGAGAATACTTTTGTTCATTTTGAATGATTCTTGGTCAAATTGTTTCTTTTTGTTTATTCACAGTAAAAAAAGCTTTCTTATGCTTCTTCGTAATTTTAATTCGAATTTATGCAACCCCAAAGAAGGATTGATTGACCTCAATTTCTTGTTAATGAAAGAATGTAACTTTACTCATATACCAAACATTTATAATATGAACAGGTGGTAGGGAGAGCTCTTGACGGAAATGAATGAGCACCCCAAGATCTACTGAACGAAACTATGGGCTATGAATGAGGTACTGCGTTGGTAAATCCAATCTTTTTCTGTTATTTTTTTTTATCTATATGAAGTCTTACACCAATATTTATGTTGGGTTTGGCTTTATTTTTTTGAGTTTTTGTTTTATTTTTTTCTATTTTGTATTTGTAAAGATTCTTTCGGTTTAGAAGTTTGAGCTGTGTTTGACTTGCATAACTTTATGATTGAGGTTAAAATATAGTGTAGTAATAATAATCTATTGACAAAGTAACATCTTTTTCACTCATGTTTAATCTCAAATTGGATTACCTTGGAACGTGAAACAAGGATTGCAAATTGTTCTTGAGATAAATCATTAATTTTATTACATTTAGTGAAAGGTCTTCTTTTTTCCCCCTTTTAAGATATGCTCTTGTATGCTGAGATGTGATGTCTAATTTGTCGATTTTTCATATTCCTTTTCATAAATTGTGCTTAACACTCCTTTGGTAACGGGTCGATTAATTTCAATTAATTTCAGTTTGTGTAACCGATCGATTCATGTTTCTTCAAATCAGCGATGTAGACAGCGACGATAGAGTAGACATAGTACTAGACGAATAATTTTGGTATATGGATTTTCTCCGTTTTCTTCTCTTCCAGCCTTTTTTAAACGGTTTTGTCTCTTTGTTGTGTAATTTCGCCACTTTTGGGTGCTGCCCATCCTAAAAGTTCGAGCCCTCTATTTTTATTTTTGTTTTTATTTTCTCAGAGGTTTGCAATGTATTTCGTTTCTCATTTCTCCATTTTCACCCATATCTCGCTCTCTCAAAAACTCTCTCTCTCTCTCAAATAGAAACCCTAACAGATAAATCAGATTACAAAAATTGTTCCAAAAAGCACGGCTTCTTGGGTGCGAGTGAGCGAGAGGCTGCTGTTCGCAGTGTTCGTGGTTTACCTTTTGTGGAAGATTTGAAACGACGAGCAGCTTACAAAGATCTGTTTGATTGGCTTCTGATTTGCTTTGGATTTCAGGATGGCTACTATTCTTGAGCCATCCAAAGCTGTATGTTTCTATTTTCTATATGCAGATCAGCGGATCTATGTTTACATGCGTATTTTCATATTTGATTTGGAATTTTTGGAAATAATCTGGTGGTGGGTTTTTTGTATTGCAGAGTTTCTCCGCAATGACAGAGATCGTGGGAACACTGGGCCCTCGTTCTCGATCCGTTGAGGTTATCTCCTCTTGTCTTAAAGCTGGAATGTCTGGTAATTTAGTCTCACTCTTGAATTTCATATGCCAGTTTAATTTCTGTATATTTATTGTTTAATGTGTTTTGATATGTATGGGATGGGCAGTGGCGAGGTTTGATTTTTCATGGGGTGACGCAGAGTATCATCAGGAGACTCTGGATAATTTGAAGGCTGCTATTAAGAGCACTAAGAAGCTCTGCGCTGTACGTATTTTCATTCTGAATTTTAACTTAATAATGATTGTTTTGGGTGTTTTAAATAAATATGTTAATGATCGGGAAAATTGGAAAAGGATGGACCTTGGGGTATTGCTTGTGATTTCCACGTCGTTGAGCAACAGGGGAAAAGAAGTGATCATTATAAATATGTAGTTTTTGGGTCTATTGGTTTTTTTCTTATCACGTGTGCATGCTTTATTATTTATTGATCGACCTTGTTGATTTGAAACAAAGTTAAGATAATAAGAAAGTCAAATTTCAAATCTTGATGCTGTTACATGAGTTTTAAAGGAAAGAAATAAGTGTAAAGGCAGTAGTTGATGCTTCAGTTTCTAGAATAGATACAAAGGTCATCTTACATAGTGTAGTATAAAGCAGACATTATTGGTGGTTTCTAGGATTGATGAATATAATTCCAATTGTTTTAGTTCCTTTTTATTTTGTTTTTCAGCTGTGTTAATAAGATTATTTATTTCTGAATATACCAGAGGAACTTAAAGCATGTTGGCTTTTAACGTTTGCAGGTTATGCTTGACACTGTGGGTCCCGAGTTACAGGTTGTTAATAAAAGCGAGAAAGCTATAACACTTAAAGTAGACGACAAGGTTATTCTGACACCAAATCAAGGTCAGGAGGCAACCTCAGAAGTTTTGCCAATCAACTTTGCTGGACTATCCAAGGTTCAAATCTCTACCTGTGATGTGATTGCATTATAACCCCCCCCCCCCCACCCCTTCTCTCATCCTTCAAGGATTATCTTCAGTGCTATTGCTGTTAAAAAAGGATCATATAGCTCAAATTTCCAAATCCAGTGATTCATAATGCTAGATTTCTACATCTGTGGAAATAGTTGATCCGTGGGGGATTACTATTATTTACTAGTGGTGGTCATAAAATATTTGAAGATATTAAATTGTTTGAACGTGTGGTGTGCTGTCAGAAACAATGTTTTGGTACTATTGAGATCTATGGTAGGGTCCCTTGTTTGAAAGTTGCGTAGCAAATTCAAACCCTAACTAATCCATGATGTCAGCTAATCCATCACCATGAAAAAACTGCAGTTTACTAAGGCGTTTCTTCCAGAATACCCAACATTCTAAAGATATAGTTTTTTTTTTTCATTATTTGTAGTTCTGAAATTGCACGAATTAAGTTTCATTCGTTATATTTCTTAAAAGAGATCCTCTTTTGCAGGCTGTGAAACAGGGAGATACCATTTTTATTGGCCAATACCTGTTTACAGGAAGCGAAACCACTTCTGTTTGGCTGGAGGTATGAATCAAAGCAAATATAAATTTGGTCCTATTACAATTGTTGGTCTGGCTACCTAATCAAGTAGGAATCCAAGTGGACATAACTACTAATTATTTGGTTTTATATTAGGTTATGTAAAACAGCTAAATAATTCCTTCTTCTTGCTGCATTACAAGAGGGTTTGATTTGGTTGAAGTGAAAAGCGAGGACGTGGTTTGCGTGATAAAGAATTCTGCAACATTGGCTGGGTCACTATTTACTCTACATGCTTCTCAAATTCGCATCGATTTGCCGATACTGTCTGAAGAGGACAAGCAGGTGAGTAATATAATTAGCTGCACTTCTGTTGATATTTATATGCTTTCAATGTCTCATGTAGTGATGGCAATTGAGCCGAGCCGCTCGTGAGCTCGTGGGCTCAGCTCGTCTAAAACGAGCCACGAGCCGCTCGGGCTCGTAAAAAACGAGCCCGAGCAACGAGCCGAACCAAAAAAAATTTGAACGAGCCGAGTCGAGCCGAGCTCGGCTCGTCAAATAGACGAGCGGCTCGCCGAGCCGCTCGTGGGCTCGTCCACAAAAAAAAAAAAAAAAAAAAAAAAAAAAATTTGGCAGTGACCGTTTGGTCACTGATTTTTGACAAAAATTTTTTTTTTTTTTTTTTTTCAAATTTCATTTTTTTCCTATAAATACCCATCAATTACAACATTTTTTTCTCACCAAATTTACTATCAATCTCTTATTCTCTACTATACTCTCTACAAATCAATTATAATCAATATTATTTATTCATTCTTATTTCTATACTCTTCTACATTTTATATTCATATCATTAAATTATAATCTTGATTTTTACAATATATTTTCTACACTACTACATAATATTCATTCATTCACTTCTCAATTCTACTTCACTTCTTCTTCTTCAATATTCAACTTCAATTATTCACAAATGGATCCACGCTCATTTATTGAAAACTTGTTCGATGTCGGAGTCGAGAATGTAGCACATGTGCCCCAAAATCAATTTGGGAATGAGTTCGTCGGTCTAGATGAAGTACCCATTCCAGAAAATATTGAAGATTACAATGTTCATGAAAGTAGTCATCCAATTGATTTGGATGACGTTGATCTCGATGCTCCAATTGATTTGGAACAGGATGATGAACCTGTTCTTGAAATTCCTGATGCAAGAGGGAAGAGAAAGGGGAAGAAGCAGGCAAAATGTTGGGATCATTTTAAATTGATTCAAACTGGTCGTGTGATCGATGGAATTCAAGAAACCAAAGCAGTATGTAAATACTGTCAACAACGATTGGCCCATCAAAAAGGCATTGGAACCACCCACCTCAACCGTCACTACAAATCATGTGCGGCCAAACATGGTCTTCTTCCTGCTGGTCAAACGCAACTACAATTTTGTAGTTCAGGCAGCGGTGCTACTACTACGCCACTTAGTACGTGGATGTATTCAACGGAAAGAACTCGAACAGGAATGGTGAAATACCTTGCCGGATCTGAGTTGCCACTAGCACAAACGGACAACCAACATTTCGTTACCTTTGTGCAAGAATGTCTTCAACCGAGGTACGTTGGGGTAAGTCGAAATACTGTTCGTTCTGATACAATAGAATATTTTGAAACTGCAAAGAAAACATTGATTGCCGATTTAGAAAAATATGGGGATGTGATATCTTTTACTTCGAATTTATGGGAAGGGATTAATAAAAGAGGTTATATTGCTGCAACTGCACATTATATAGACCCACTTTGGATCATGCATAAAAGAATAATTGCTTTTAAAATTATTGAGTACCCGCACAATGCTCCCAATATATTTAGTGCTATTATGAACATTATCAGAGAATATAAATGCGAGAGTAAAATTCGTTCTTTTACGTTCGACAACGCTAGTGTAAATAAGGTTGTTATCGAGAAATTGAAAAGAGTATTTCAACCCGAATTCGGTGGTTATTTATTTCATATTCGATGTGTATGCCATATTTTAAATTTAATAGTACAAGATGGTTTAAAATATGTTAAGGATGAAATTCAACGAATTAAGATGGAACTCGTGTGCCGAAAATGGGGTGTCGCATTCAAAAACTTTTACTAATGACGTAGCGCATAGATGGAACTCCACATATTTATTATTAAAATCATGTGAAGGTTTCGAACATTTAATTACTGAATTTTATAACAATAGGCATATGAGGGACGACGACGAAAATATTTTGAATGAATCCGATTGGGCTTTAGTTATTAAAATTAAAGCTTTTTTGAAATGTTTTTATGATTCTACAAATATTTTATCTGGTGTTTATTATCCTACTAGTTGTATGGTCCTTCAACGTCTTTATCTAATTTCTAGGGCTTTTGATAGATATAAAGATGACCCCGATTTTAATTCAGTTATAATTGCCATGGAATTAAAGTTTAGAAAATATTGGGAAGACTTGCCCATGTTATTTCCATTAGCATGCGTCATGGACCCCCAATATAATTTATCGGGTACTAAATTTATAATTGACCGAATGTCAAAATCTTTAACTTTTAACGTACCTATTACTTATAGGAATTTGGAAGTAACTTTATCTGAAATGTATGTAACATATGCTTCACGAATGGGTACACATGTTACTCGTGTACCATTCGGCTCTACAAGTACTCCTCCCACTAATTTAGGAGATGGCGACGCTGAAATTTTAAATTTATTTGAAGGCATGAACTCATATAGATATGGTCAAACTGGATATGCATATGGTTCATCCAGTCATAGTAGTTTGTCTTCCACTGCATGTACTCAAACATCGAGTAGCAGTCCCAATGCAATGCCTGCTGAATTACTTGATTACTTTAATCATAATTGGCCTAGTAACAATGTACTAAGGAAAAATTCAGAAGAAGTAGTTGACTTCTGGCGAAAGTATGAACGTCGATGGCCAATAGTTTCTACAATGGCAAAAGATCTACTAACACCTCCGGTTAGCACTGTAGCTTCGGAATCTGCTTTTAGTGCAGGGTCTAGGGTTCTCTCTGAAGTTAGGAATCGACTAAAAGAAGATATTTTAGAAGCATTAATGTGCGTGAAGGACTGGCAAGACGCTCATTTTCGACTGCAAGATAAATATGCCGAAATTGCATGTAATCAAGTAAGTGATATTTAGTTTAATCATATTTATGACGAATTTTTATTTTAATACTTTTATAATTTTTTTAAAAAAATTGTATACGTAACAAGTTGTTCGTGTACAATTTTTAACTCCGTCTACTCGAAATTGAACTATTGAAGTAGCCGGTCCCAAACCCGGATAAAGGAGGAGGGTTTATATTTTATTATTTTTAAAATAAAAAATATTTTGAAAAATTATTTGACAATTTCTCATATTTTTTTTAATTTTATCATTTATAAAATAATTATTTTCAATTAATATATTTTCTTCAAAACAAACTTGAAAATGAAAATATATTAATTAAAAATTATTTATAAGTAAAAAAATTAAATTGTAATTACAAAAAACTTATAAGTATTATTTATAAGATAAATTCATAAAAAAATATACTTTATTAAAATCTAAATAAATTGTTTACAAAATAAAAATACTTATAAAATAAAATTTTACCGAAAATCTATTTTTTTTTAAACAAAATTTAGGAAAAAAACGTGTATTAAAAAAAAAAAAAAAAAATTAGGCGAGCCCACGAGCCGAGCTTGTCAAAGTCCACGAGCCACGAGCTCGTGGGCCGAGCCGAGCTCACTTTTTTTTTGACGAGCCAAGCTCGGCTCGGCTCGTTGCCCACGAGCTCGTTGAGCAACGAGCTCGAGTACGAGCCGAGCTCGTAGGGTAACGAGCAGAGCCAGCTCGGCTCGGCCCATTGCCATCTCTAGTCTCATGCAGCAATTAGGAAGATGTTCTAGACACATAACATGACATGCCAAAATTTTTTTTTTTTTTCCAAACAAGTAGGACATGAGATGCAGAACACTTTAAGTAAATTTATAGGCTGTGACACACTCCCATTGTGGACAACTGAATGTGTTGATGTTTATTGGCACAGAGCTATTGAATTTTTTATTTTTGTTTTCCATCATATTTAATGGTTAAGAATTCATGTAATAATTAAGCCCTATATCTTCTTTTAGAAATCAAAATCTTCCCAGTAGCTGCATGTATTCATTGGTCCAAAATTAGCAATTTTTGTAGTGTGGCCTCTCATGTCAAAACCTGATACTTTGGGCCCGAAGAAATGTTCTTGTAAGGTGTATTTTTTTGACAGTGAAAGAACTTACAAATGGGAAAAGTGAGAAGAGTAACTGCTGAATTTTGATAGGAGTAAATGATAGGAATGATCCTTCAAGCAGGGCAATTTTTTTTTCTTTTTCCAGTTCTACTTGCTGTTTACTGGGTTTTTAGTTCTTACATTGGCCTTTATCAAATTCAAGCCGTTAAGTTTGATTATATTTCTATTTTTTTTTTTTCAGGCTATCATCACTTGGGGTGTTCAAAATAAAATTGATTTTATTTCATTGTCATATACTCGTCATGCAGAAGATGTTCGTGAGGTAAAAACGAGAAAACAGAGGAACATTTCCTCATTTACTTCCCTATGTAGCTATGTAACATGTTATCTTCTTTTTATTTTCATGGACACCTAAGTACTGAAAACAATTTGATTTGATTGGACTAAAATGCAGGCCCGTGAGTTTCTGTCCAAGCTTGGTGATCTAAGTCAGACACAAATTTTTGCTAAAATTGAAAACGTTGAGGTGAATTTTACCTATCAGTACATCTCCCTCTCTATCCCTCTCTCCCATTTTTAATTATGATCCACAGTTTTTCTGCTTTGTATTTGATTAGTCGAATGAATTATTGAAACAAGGTTTATTGCACACCAATATGGAATGTTGACTTTCTACATAGAATCTTTAGAAGGTGTGAATTGAAACTTCGTGGACACAATAATTAGGTTGTTGATGTGGAGAAAAACATGATTAGCGCATAGATTGTGGAACTATTTTTTTTGTTTTGTAATGGTAAATATTTTATAGATTCTTGCAGTTTTTTTTTCTATTTTGCAACTGAACTTTACACGACTGCAAGCATCTAGGTTGTATAGTATCACTTAAAACCCTATACAACCCTGCATTTTTCTCATCAATCATGTCTATCTCCATGTCAATCACCTATTATTGTCCCTATCAAAACTTCCATTCACATGCTCTAGAGGTTTTATGTATAAAAATTACGGCGTTTGCGGCCTCCTTCCCACCAAATTCGAGAGAAGTATATTTTCTATGCATATTATTATTATTAGTAGTAGTAGTAGTAGTAGTAGTAGTAGTAGTAGTAGTAGTGTTCATAACAAATTGAGTTATAAACTTATTTCTTGTACTTACACATTCAGTATACTTTCTTTCCTCGATCTTTTATTTCTTTGTTAGAACAATAAAATCATATTTGTAAGAAAATCATCCATCGCTACTGGATTCTTGTGATTTTTATCATGCAAATTTTACGGTACTCAACTTTGTGCTTGGATAAGATCATCACTCCAATCCGGGGAGTGAAATTTACAGATCTCCCATTCCTCCCCTATGCTTTCCCAGCTCTCCAACTGAACAAGTCCACATTTTGAACTATTTGCAGGTACAATTTTACATGACTTTTTTTGAATTTTAGTATTGTGTTTCCTGTTTGATAATTATTTGTCTTTTTTTTCCTGCATGATTAGGCTTCTTGACATTAATTATTCATTTAACGTAAATTTCAACTTCATTTATATTTATATTTACATTTAACATAAATTTCAACTTCATTTACATGTATATTTAACATAAATTTCAATTTCATTTACATTTATGCAAGGAATTTAAAATTTTAAAAATTCATAAACTTGGGAGTTTTGGAGTTCTTTTAGTTGGAAACTTTCAGGTATGTTAAATTTTGAGTATTGTTTACAGATTTATTTTAACTGTTGGTGAATTGAAGTGGAAATCTTTCATATTAAGGTCTGAATTGCTTGAATTTGGGTGATGTTTTCTGTTGGTCATTATGAATTTTCTTTATTTTGTGTACTGAATTTTCATTCATATTTGTAAATAAATGAAATATAGAGGTTTAAATTGTTTGTCCATATTAATAAAATGGCAGTGATTCTTGATTCATTTTTGTGTTTTTTTTATTCCGATATAGGTCTCCATTAATGTGATATCTTGAATTTGGGACCTCACCCCCAATTTTCGAAGGAACTCACAATACAATGCAATTAGCTTCTTCACAACAATTGTCATAGGAATTTTATTTGTTCTTCTCTTTTGGCAAAAGGGAGATGACATGTAAGTCCAACATTTCCTTCATTTAAGCTTCTTTGATCATTGAATTCCAAAGAAAACAGTTGGTCTAAACATCATTAAACTGTGGTTATAATCATATATGACACCGGATCATCTAGCTTCCAATAAAACACTTGTTGTGTTACACCGAGGATTTAAAATTGACAAGTTGTATTTTCTTTTAGACTCCAAACCCCATTCATGTATGCTTGATACGTATGTTAACTGCTCAAGTAGCTAAATGATTGACAGGAAAATACTCATCATGTAACAAGTATGTTTTGTTTGTTCTATTGAAGTATATTTACTCTGTTAATTTCTTTATTTCTACCAGCAGTTTCCTATTTCGCCTATCGTTTATTTACAAGCATTTCTTTTTCTTTTTGTAACATGAATTTCTTCTTCACTTACATGTCATTCATGACTTTATTTCTATCTATTTATTGTAATACACATATGCAGTCCCAACGCTAATATACACAAGGATAAGAACACATGCACGTGCATCGAACGTGCGTTCACTAGTATTTATAAAATTAAGAACTTAACCATTTACCAAATGTTTGTGATGATTTTGGATCTCTTTCCGCGTTTTGCAATAGATTAAGGTCTTGCTGCAAGTTCCAATTAATTGATATCCATTGGTTATGCCGCATTTGTTTTCCATTATTCATCCGTAAAAATAAAAAATATGACGTTATTCATCATATTCAGTCAACATTTTTTACTTTACATCTTTGTGTAGGGTTCATAACAGTAACATTTTTCATTATCATTCTATAAAAAATGAAAATCAAACGGGTTGTAGTGTGTACTAAGTAGGATACGTATTGAAATGAAAATTTAAATATTGGCCGCTGATATATTGTTGCAGTGACATATTCATTCATAATTTTTTAATATTAAAGATTATTGTGTAGTTATAATATAGCGTTGAATACTGACTTATTTCTTTTTAATATAGAATATCAACTTAGAGCATTTTCAAGAGTCTCTCTATTTTTAAATAGCATATTCTACAATTTAAAGAGCATCTATAAATTTAAAGAACAAAAATTTTAAATACTCCAATAGCCTCTTTATTTTTAACATTTAATTTTACCATTCCCAATGTGTATTTATTGTTTTTTTTATTTTTTTATTTTTATCAACTTCCTTCCAATAATTATATCATTTTTCAAATATATTTATTTAATTAAATAAATAAACTGTACATTGAAAGTTAAAATATTTGAAGTATTAAATTATAGAGAGGTTAGTTTGGCTCTCCAAATTTGGAGAGCTAAACTCACTCTCTATTTTAAAATATTAAATTGAAGAGTCTCTTGGAGTAAAATTTTAAAGATTGACTCTTTAAACTAGAGAGCATTCCACCTTTAAGTAATCGACATATTAGTGAACCCTCGTTTTCTTGGAGAATCAAACATTTCCATTCAATTGAGAATTTAATGCTTGATTCTTAATATGAAAGCTGGTGATTCTCAAACAATATTCTGATGTTACAAAAATAGATGTGATGTTACAAAAATAGATGATAATCCTAATATGTCATTTAATAATATAATTATTTTCTATCAAGATAGTTTTTATATCATTTTGAAAAGAATAATGCTATTTAACACAATTGTTGCTATGACACTAGTCTAGTTAGTGTTATGTGATAGACTCAATGAAATATGAAATTAATTAACTCATTTAATTGTATTTATCATTTAATGTCGCTTTAGTATCACATAAAATGAAGTTTTAAAACAAATGGTACTAAATAACATTATTGTTATTATTATTATTATTATTATTATTATTATTATTATTATTGGAAATGTGTAGAATGGCTCAATTTTCAATATCGAGCTCGTGGATCTTGAAGTAATGAAACTTGAGCGTGTGTAATTTTTTTAATAAAAATTTTAAATTTATTTGAATGAGTTTTTCAAATTTCATTTGAGACCATATTCTGAGTTAGATATATCACCCGAGTCAATATTTAGGGATGACAAAAAAATTTGTTCAACTTGATTTTTGAGCCAAAATTAACAGCCTAATTGGGTGGGGAATGGAGTGGAGGTGGTTGCCCCAAAGTAGGTGCGAGAAAATGGTCTTTCTCCCGTTTAAAGTTAATTTCAAATTTAAATTTTTTATCATACAAATAAAAAAGATTTGTAATCATTTTTAAAGAAAACGTGAGTTCTTCTTAACAAATAGAAAAAAAGAATAACAAGTATATATATATATAAGCAAAAAAAATAAATGGGGGCGATAAACGAGACAAGCCGCCCTGCCCCACTTTAATCGAGTAGGGATGGGATAATGTGACAAAAAATACTCGATGGGGGTTGGAATTTCGATCCGCCCCATATTCATTCCATTGTCATCCCTCTTTGGACATTGTGACCCTATTTGATTTATATTTGGGGGAATTAATACATTTTAAATAATTGATTGATGGAGAATGTGTTGTCAAAAATTAAAAAAAAAAAAATGAATTTTAATAAAATATTATTTTATTGAAGAATGTATATTTGAAAAGAAAATAGAGAAAAATAAAATTTAAAAAAAGTGGGAATAAAACAGGGGCCATGTGTATTAGTTGTACTACCATAAACTTTTGGGTTATACTATGGTCACCCCCTCCTTGACAGAGGGGGTGACCGAACCCTCACAATAGGGGGGTGGGGTCACCCCCTCTGTCAAGGAGGGGGGCAAAGTGGCAAAACCCTAAACTTTTTGAGCTTGCAGGATAATTCCAGGTTTCTTGTTTAACGAGCTAAGAGAAATTGATTGAAATACTGCTAAAGAGGGCAAGTTATCGTTCGACTACTATATATATATATATATTTTTTTTTTTTGGGAAGAGAAACAACCTTCTTATATTTAAAATCTATCCATTTCCTTTGTAACCATGCTAGACGGACAGAGTCACATCAATCCTGTCTGTACAGGGAGTTGATGTGTCACTATTCTTTTCCTTAACTCTATGTGGACGTGTCTGTACTATCTAAATTCAATGTTTTAAAAATCGAACTGGTTCGATTGATTCAATTGAGAATCAGGATAAAAACTGGTCTTATTAGACTTTTAACTGACTTCATTTTTTTTTCCTATCCTATTTTTTTTCTTTTATGTCATCAATATATCAATATGTAAATATGATCATGCTATTTACACATAAATTGTGTACATTATGATGGCATGACGGTGTACATAATGATGATATAGAAGATTGTAATAACAATAATTTTAGACGTCCTTTCAATAGAGGGCTGTCACTTGTTTATTATGACACTCATTCGAACAATCATAATGTACAAGTAGCAGGACTGTTGTAATAATTGAATTTATTTGCTTTCCCTCCTCCTTTTTTTCAGTCCATCTATCTTCCATATTATTATTATGTACACATAGAAATAGCACTACTCTTATTAAATATATGTTGAAGGCTATATATTCATCATAATTTGTATAAAAGAAAAGATTATTAATATCAATTTTTTTTATTAATTTATCAAATTATAAATATTTAAATAATTAGAGTTTGAGTTTTGCTATTTATACATCCGAAATTTACAACATCAATGATATACCCTTACAAGAGGGGGCCCACATGTAATAAAGTAATTGTGGGCTCCCCCTCTTGTGAGGGAGTTGTCACCTGAGTGGTCAATCCTGAATGTACAAATAGTAAAATCGCAAGAATTTTGCTATATGTACACTCAGATGTACATTTAACCCTTGTTTGAGTCCATTATTTTTAAAAATAATATTTAGAATGGTATTTTTTGTAAAATGTGCGGTTGAAAAAGAAAGAAAAAATTTCGGTTTACGCGTAGTATTATTTTATTATTTTTATGGAATATTGTGTGATTAAAAGTATGAGCGAAAAATATATATATGATAAGAAAATGGGGCCAAACAAAGGCTTAGGGTGACATAATGCAAAAGTTGCATTTCATTATTGGTTGGTGAAAAAAAATATATCAATGGCCAATGCATAATGTTACTCAGAGTGTACGTCCTAAATGTATATGTAGAATAATTTATTTAATTAAGTCAATTATGTTACAAGTAGAACATTGATTGATACTCACATGGGAGGGGAGTCCACGATAAATAAAAAAATTGTGGACCACCCTTCATGTGAGATGATTGTCAACCAATATTGTTAAATAATATTGTACAAGTAACAAAATTCTAATTAAGCCTTTATTTGACAACTATTATTTCAAAAAAATTTATTTTACATATTTGTTTTTAATCATATATTTACACAATAAAATATTTTGTACATAAATTTAAAATTTTTAATACTTTTTTAATCAAACGTTCTTAAAAAATTCATTACTCAAAATTTTATTGTTGCCAAATAATGACCATCTAGCATGGGCTAGAAGTCATGTCTTTATCAGTGCATGTTGTAATAAATCAGCGGTGGTTCCATTACGCTACAGGCTACGGACTATACAGAAATAATGCAAGCAATAAACCCCATTCTCATTTTCTCCCCCTCCTTTCATGTTTAAAAAAATAATAATAATAATAATAAGCAGCCTTTTTTTCAATTTTACTTATTTTTCACTTTAATATAAGATGGGGATTGAATTGAAGAGAAATAGGGAGGGACACTATTTCTACCATTTTTATTTATTACGCCACATTTTAATTGTAATTAAACTCCTCGATCATTGCTCGTTGTAACAATTATTTTCTTACATTTTTTGTCAAATTATTATCTCCAATCTTTCACTAATTAAATACATCACGTCTTTGATAATAATTTATGTTAAAATATTTTGTTTCCATGCTTTAAATGAGGAAAAAAATATTTTTCTCGTACTTTTTTATTTATTTATTTATTCTTAAAATATGATGAAAAATAAGTTGTGTCACGTTATTTCAACCGACTTTTTGGATATAAACTGTTATATAAGAATATAAGAATGCTATGAAAAATCGTTATGGACATAAATATAATGAGTAAAAATTGAAAAATGTAAGTGTAATTAAAATATGGTATAAGAAATAAAAATTGTAATGTGAATATAATAATCCTCACACAAATTTGAAGTTTGTCAATATTTTCCATTTTGCCCTCTCTTCCCTTTTCAAGCAATTTTCGTTCCATCTATACCGTTTTTAATATATTTTAGAATCAACTGATGTTATTTTATTAATATTATTTTAATGCCATGATTGTTTTTATTTAACATTTATGTTTAAATTCTAATCAAGTAATAAGTAATAATTACTGATACAATACATTATAATTGTTCATTAATTAAGGTATCCTGTTCAATTTTTTTATTTATTAATTTTTGCAGTATTTTAGTTCGTTAAATAAAATTTTCAATTTAGCTATTTTAGTAATAATTTTTAGTTAAATAATTTCAAATAAACGTTAGGGTAGAGTTTGATCTATGACCTTACCAATGTCTATACCAAATTTGATATAAAAATTGGTGCAAGAGCATCTCCAACTTAACACCATTTCACCATTTTCCCCATTTTGTACCAAAATTTGGTGCAATGTCTCTCTAATCTGTTAATGTTATATTTTGTATTAGCGATTATTGAACAAAATGACCAACTTGAATATTTATAAAAGTTTAGGGACTAAATTGTAAATTTTTATAGTTGGTAGGTTAGCATAGGGCTTGGGGTTTCACGTGTTGAAGAAGAAAGAATCACTCTGATTTTTTGCTAGTTGCTCGTCGGACTTGTGCTCGAGTGGATGAAGCAGTGTAGGCTTCGCTCGACTTTTGTCCCACCGTCGTTCGCGCGACGAGCGAAAGAGCTCATCGCTCGAGCGACAGTATATTCTGGCCAAACTTAATTTCGAATTTTCGAGATTTTTACTTGAGCTACATTACCTAAAACGTCTAACATATAAATAGAAGCGTCTCATTATTTTCGAAATAAAGATTGAACATTATATTCATTGAAAGAATTCATCCTACATATCTTGGATCTAGTTCAATTCATATTTGTGATATGCATTAAAACCTTGTGAAACACATCAAACAACCAAATCAAATACCAATGTGCAATTTTCGCTTGGTTCTTTCAAGGAGTTGAAGTTCGAGGAAGATTATTGAAGAACGATGAGTTGTTTTCAAGATCCACATGAGATAAACGTTCGTGAAGAGTCAGTAATAAAGTTCATGTGATCATTTTAGGAGGACTGCTTTACAAGAAGAGAGTCAGGATTGGTGTTAGTGTGCACATTCTATGAGGGGCTGCTTCAAACTTCAGACAAAAGGTCAAAAAACTTATGTCGTCAACTTTGCTGACGGTCTGTAAGTTTATCAATACGTTTATAGTGAATTTTTCACCAACAAAGCGCCCAAAAAAAATTTCACGTTGGGTTTCTCCGTGAACAATCCTCGTATTATTTACTACTTTATTTATTGCTTTAATAAATTGTGGTATTCAAATATAGGATAATTGACTTGATTAATCATCTAGAAATAATTGAACTCGTGACTTGTTGCTTATTAATTACATTCTAAATTTCGAATTTACACCTAACCACCCCCCTGAGTGTAATTTGATCAACCTGTGCGTTTTCCACAATCCAACACCAAATATTACAATATTTTGGTGTAAAATGGTGCAAGTGAGTAGTATTGCACCAAATAAGTTAATAATGTTACATCATTTTTGGTGCAACACTATTTATTTGCACTATTTTGCACCAAATTTGATAAAAGCCATTTTTGCCTCTCTCTCTCTTTTTCCCCATTTAGCACCAAATGATATAAAGGTTATTTGTGTCATTTTACATAATACATAAATTTTAATTCTTATTATTATTATTATTATTATTTTTGTAATAAACATTAATCATGTAATCAATAATAATCGATAAATGAATAAAAATAAAAGTACTCAAGAAGTTTTTAAATGCAACAAACATGATTTAATATTTTCTTAGTTGTAGTATTTTTATTAATTGTACTACATTTTTTAAATTTACTAACGAATTTAATATTTTTGTAAACGAAATGCAATTGTATGTTGTTGCGAACTCAATTTCTCACATATACTCAAATATCAATTAGTGTCACACATGATTTATTGTCTGCATAGTCAAACAAATGCATTCATTGCATATCATAGTATTATATACTGGATATATAAGAGAATCTTCAAAAATATGATAATAGAAAATATAAATCAACTGCCAATATTTTCATTGAATCATCTAATGCCTTCACTTCATCTAAATATTGGCACAGCATTATAAGTTACTTCTTAATTTGTAACTAATTCTTTTCGCATATAGAAGTATCAATCATCCTTGTACATAATGAACTCCTAAAGCAATCAAGTATCCGACCCCTAGTTGATAATGCAGACTCAAAAAAATATAGAAATTTGAATCGCTGATATATCTTAGGCAGTTTGGGAGGCAATCTTATACTTATGAGCATTTATTTTTCACCACAATAAAATGTTGAATGACTTCTCAGTCAAATTTTCACATCGGTCAGACAAGTAATCTATCAAATCATTTTTCTCCAACATGGGTGGGCGAATGCGGCGAAGTCGCATCACGTGGAAATAGGAAGGGATTTGTTAGGTTTTGAATTTGATTAAATTGAAATGGAAAATATATGGGTTATGAGTTTCTGGCTTTCTGACTTTCTACTTCTGTCGTTATGAACTTATGGGTTGTGGCCATTTACTATTGGGCTTGAGCAGTTGGACTGGAAGTTAGGCTAGAAAATTATCTATTCCTATTGGCTGAAAAACATAAAATTGAGATTATTGTAATTTATATATAAAGTATAAATTAAGATTATTGAATAATAATAATAATTTGAAATTTTGGATGAATTTAAAAAAAAATCAATTTTTTTATTTTTGTATATTTTTCGCCGGTTCGGTTTGGTTTTAAACTGCAATTAAAATTCTCAAACCTTGATTTGGTTCAAAATCATTTCGTTGAAGGGTCCACGTGGCACTAAACCGATGGTTTCTAAAATGTTGTTTCGATTTGATTTTTCGGTTTAGCGATTTTTGCTTATAGTCCTTTACACCTAATGAACTTCTAAAGCAATCAAGTATCCGATTTTCAGTTGAGAATGCAGACTCAGAAACAACTGTAGAAATTTGAATTGCTAATACATCTTTGACAATTTGTGAGACAATCTTATACTTAGGAGCATTTATTTTTCACCACAATAAAATATCGAATGGTTCCTCAGTCAAATCTTCACATTGATCAGACAAGTAATCTACTAAATCATTTTTCTCCAACCTGGGTCGGCGAAGGAGGCCGAGGCAAGGTTGCGTCACGAAATGGAAAGGTATGGTTAGATTTTGAGTTTGATTAAATTGAAATGAGAAACGTATGGATTATGAGTTTCTGATTTTTTGCTTCTGTCATTATAGACTTATGGGTTGGGGGGCCACTCATCGTTGGGTTTGGACAGTTTGGGCTAGAAAATTATTTATTTCTATTCGCTGAAAAACATAAAATTGAGATTATTATAATTTTTATATAATATAAATTAAGATTATTAAGTAATAATAATAATTTGAAATTTTGGATGAATTTTTCAAAAAAAAAAAAATTATTTTATTTTGTATATTTTTCGTCGGGTCCGGTTTGATTTTAAACAGGCATTAAACTTTTCAAACCTAAATCAAATCGTTTTTGACCGATTTGATTTGGTTCAAAATTATTTCGTTGACTGGTTCACGTAACACCAAACTGACTATTTCTAAATTGCGATTTTGATTCAATTTGATGATTTTTGCTTATAACCCATCATTATGTATATATAAAATATTATGTAAACCTGTTATGCATAAGTTACACAACGATGGATTTATTTGCAACAAAGGTCTTAACATTTGTGTATTGTTAATTTATTTTCTTTTTAATGTTTATGCTTAACTTTCATATTTCATAGTCCCCGTTTAAGCTCATTATTTGATGTTAGAATTTTTGAAATAATATTTTTTTTGAATAATGTGATTGAAAATAAATGATTTTTATTTTTTTGAACATGTTAAATGTTATATTATTGAAGAATATATGATTAAAAAGAAAGAAAAATGTATTATAGATTTAGGCCTCGTTTGATCCATATTTTCATTCTCATTCTTCTATTCATTTTCAATCATACATTTTTCAATAAAATAATATTTTTCATCACATCAATAACTTTTTCTTTTTTTTGACCACACATTTTTCATCATATCATTATTTCAAAATTTATTTTTCTCAAATAATCTCTATCAAATACACTCTTAACGAGAGTCAAACTGGGCATATTCAATTTCCAGTTTCCACCGCCCCCCACGCATTCCTACCCCTACCCTAACGCTAACCCCACGCTCTACCCTACATGACCCACCCTAGTATCCAAATGTTCCAGTGCCCGCCTCTATGACTTACTTTTTAGCTCTCTTAAACTCCTTGTTGTTGGAATTTTGTGGGAATTCTTAATTGGTGAATGGAAATTAATCAAAGAATGGTTACTTTCCAATATTTATATCTCTTTATGTAGAGGTATAAAGTCTTTTGGAATGGTTACTTTCCAATATTTATGTCTCTTTATGTAGAGGTATAAAGTCCAAGAGATGTGTCTCTTGGTATGGTTCCAACTACTATAAATTGATCCCATATGTTTGAATTTTATATCTTATCTCACAATTCCATATCATTTCTTTCATATCATGTTGAATAAAATATTTTGTAGAAATGACTATTTCTTGCATAAAAATCATGGTTATAGTAGAGAGGGAATCCGTTCGAGTTCATTGGTCTAAGCCATGTGGAGTGCTCCTATGGCTAGATGTGGTCGTTGTATCTTGAGAGATGATTGTCAAGAAACCGTTAGCACCGATGCGGGACAAATTCATCTTAAGGACAAAGTGTCAAACACTTGCCTCGACCGAATCGCATGATCTACATCTCATTTTTTTATATTTGATTTCTTTTTCCATTTACATATGTGATTTCAGAATCTGATTTCACTTATTTATATGTTTATGTTGCAAGGAGAAATTCTAAAGAAAGAAATGTTTGGAACGTGACAAATTCATATTCTTATATATGATTTCTTCTCAAATCCAGATTCGGTAAATCGAAATTACGTTTCATATTCCACGAATCTGAAATTTTACCCGTGTATACTCCCAAAGAAGGATCTAATTCTATATCCGGGTTCAATCTGTGAAGAATAAATTGTCGTCTTATATTTTCTGTGAATTTGAGTCTGATATGCCACCATTCTTTCATGATAATACTGCCTCAAATTCGAAAATTGCATGCATATTGGTATGCATAATATTATAATAGTTTCGGTTGAATTTGGGTTTAGTAATTTTACCATTGCTTGAGGAAGTTGCTGAATTGTTAATGAGTGCTCACATGAAATGATAATGAGAATATAATATTCTCCAAATTCGATTTAACTTTGATCTTGTTTTACCTTCGTGAAAATTATTCGTATAAATGGTTGTACTCACCAAGGGCAGGGCCATTAGTGGTAGAAGGCTGCGGGACAAGTTTTTTAATTTCTTCCATATTTCTATAGTTTAAAAAATGATTTTGGAAATACATTGGTGACCATCTTTTATATGCGTTGGAGATTGCTTTAGGTTTCGGCCATTGATTAATTTAATTATGGTGACAAAAGAATCTATTTGGCATGGTGACTGTTCAGTGATTAATTCCAAGGTTGCTGAATTCAGTTTCCTTTTTTCAGTTATTTGGCAATGGTACATGCTTGAATAAATAGCGTCTTTTCATCTATATGTCCATTGCAAACATGGTAGAAGTTTAGTAAATTTATTTATTCAAATAAATGAAATTTATTGGCATAAAAACAGGTTTTGTTTTATATTCCTTTGGTTGTCGGTTTCTTTGGGAATTGGAATGAATGCCATTAGGAAATTGTATCTTTTCAATTAAAAATCTATTAAATGATAAAACGGCCATGCACTTCTGATGATGAAATCATGAAGTTATACTATAAATAATTGATGGCATTAAATATGAATTTTCATGAGGATTCATAGAATTTATACTAGTAAACCTGAATAGTATGTCCATTATTACAATCCATTTGTCAAATTGATTGTGCATAATAATTGCATGTGTTGAAGGGAATGGAAAATATGAAAAGGAAAATGTGAAAGAAAGACAGAAACCATATAACGGGCAGACAACGGCCAGTTTCTTTTATTTTGGTTTGAATCATAATTTAAATGAAATTGCACACATTTTCATTTATGTATCCATTACATGCATGTTTTTTTTGGCAATGGAAATTTAGTAAACTCATTTACTTCTCTGAAATGGGTGTGACCGTTTTGTATGTTACTGCATGCATTTAATGCAGTTTCTTGTAATAAATTAAATGATGTTATCTCCACATTTAAGACAATTTCTGTAAAAGGTGTTATCCTTTTAACTTGAGCATGCTTAATTATCTGGTTTCATGCAGATTACATGTGGTTTTGAAACGGCTATGAAACCTGAAAATACATGAACAATCTGATTTGCATATGTATTTTGTCTTTATACATGGGCTGATTTCTACGTGCATCTGAATACGTTTCTTGAACATACTTGAAAAATCAGATTGCATGAGTAATTATTCTTATAATAAGTCCATAATGGTTATGACATTAGAATGACTTTAGTTTAAAAGGCAACCTTGTTGGGTGCCGAGAAACGAATTTCTTTTGAAAGATTCACAAGGGGAATTAACATACTACATGAACCTTAAATATGTTTGTGAAATGTGACATTGAATTGTCATTTGTATAATTGGAGATATCAACAGTCATATGCAACGTGAACTCCAAATAAGTGAATTTATTTGGTGTATATTCAATTGAAATCACTAGATAGAAATTTGGTAGTCATGACATTGTGGTGATTAGTAGTAGCATATTTGTCACATGGACATGCTAAAATATACGAGATAATCAAGTGTAAATTTATTTGTGTAAGCAAATGATCATTCTATTTTGACAAGTGCACGTACATGGAGGGAAATATATATTCCTTCATTTGGAGAATATTTGAAATATTACTCGTACTTGCTCACCTGAGGACGCATACTTTGGCGTCGACCTATATGGTTAAATGGGGCTTCTTTCCACAATGTATTCAAACAAAGGTTTGAATTTTGAACAGATGTTTTGGTCAAAATAGTCAAGTTTTTCGAACCAAGTCTGTAAATAAATTTAATGGCAAATAAATTTGAAGCCTAAATCAAGTGAAAATTGATTGCCCAATTATTGGGATACGAAAATATTTTATAGAGCACAGATGATGCTTATAGTTGGCAATGACGCTAGATATCCTTGATGATAATGATTGTTAATGACATTTATTTGTAAAGGATAAAAACTATGGTCTATAAAGATTGTGTATTCTTCTTAGAAAAGGAAATTGTTCTTACAAGAGAATGCAAATTGAGATATAGTTGAAATTTTTTGAATAAACATACCTCAAACGATTAAATATGGAATGCCGAAAGGAGGCAAGCTATTTTCAAAGATAGTTCGAAATAATATTGAATTATTATTTCACACATATGCGAATTGATATTGAGATGAGAAATAATCAAATTCAATTGAACGTTGTTCAATACTTAAAACAGTTTATTGAGTTAATATGACTAGTTCAAAGTTTGTACCAAATCATGGTTGACCATTTGGTTTTGGTTAATTTAATTGATGGATTTGTGCAGGCCACCATGTGAAATTGGTCAAGTAAAGTTATTGGACCTAGTGTCATATTTATCTCAAAGAGAGATGACCCTATTTCGGTCAAAAGCCAAAATTATTATATCGATCACATTGTGATCTAGGAGCACATGTAAGGGTGAAGTTGGTCTCGATAAAGACCAATTCCTTAATGTGGAATCACCTTTTGTCCAGATTATGGAACCATGGCAACAACATCATTGGCAAGTGTAGTGTCAATATAAAGATGGTTTGACTAATGATTGTGTGTTTCGTTCGTCTGACTTGGGTAAATTGTAAAGTTGAATGAAAGAGAAGTTCTTTTGTATATTTTGAGATGACAACATAATATGGAAATACAAAGACTTCCATGAGACATTGACATATCTCGATTATAGATGGAATAAACTTGAATGTATAAATATTTGGTAGGATGCCAACCATATTGGAAGACGTGTGGGGGTTGCACTACTACTATCTTGTGAAATATCACAAATGTGATAAATTGCTTATATTTGGAGAAGTTGCAATTCTTGTGAATCCAGATGCTTAGTCTTCTTCAGTGTTGAATTTGACTTCAATTATGGAACCAATTAAATTGGTATATGTTTTGAAAGCATTGTTGGTCTATGTGATGACCTTGATTTAATTTGGATGATCAAATTAATATAGTTGATTGAAGTACAATTTCAAATGAAAAAATGATTTTTCATTTGTATTTCAAAAGTACTTAAACTTTCACGAAGCATTCGATATGGATATTATCCAAGTGATAAATGAATTGAACTATGAAAGAGTTGATGAACTCTAAGTTCAAGTATAACCCAAAAATGTGGGGAGGTAACATTAATGTTTACGAACTTATATGAAAAGTTCAAAACGTGTGGATGCAACATTACTAGTTGTACATTAATTCCTAATTGAGGAATTGTCTGGGTAACATTTCCTATACCTTATAATCATAGAAAGATATCTATGAAGGGAAAATGTAGAAAATCCTTATACTATTTGTAAGGATGACGTACATTAAGTGGATGAAATGGGTTGAAAGCCGATTATGACGCTTGTTTGGACATGCAAGAAAAATTGAAATATTTGAAGAATATTCATAAAGTTCAAATGCACTATAATGTTTCAGTGATGATATTGAATACCCATGATTATGAAATCCACTAGAAAAAGTGATTGACTAGTCTAGTGTTTGACAGAAATCCTCCAACAATGTTGTTTGGAATTGATAAAGCTTTAGATAAAGCTAATGAGAAGCATGTAATATCATGAGAGGATTTCTTGGTGGTGACAATTTGTATCTATCAAAAGAATCGATCTTTGGCTAGCTATATTTGATAAGATACTAAGTCACATGTAACTAGACGTGTAAGTCATAAACATAATATTGTTAAGCAGTTGATCTTAATGGTGTAAACTCATGGTACCTTTAAGAGATTTACAGAGAGATCAAAAATACTGCATATCGAGGGGAATGAGTTTAAAGCCTACTGTGTACAAGTTTTTATAATGGTAACCCTACCTTGTTGACTGGAGATCCCAAGATCTTGGTTCAAAGGGACAACTAAGTTATAAGGATTCCATGAAGCACTTAGAAAATTATATTCCTAACTCATTCCTATGATACGAAAGTGCTTTCTGTAGAGTGAATAGAGGTTAAGATCATCTTTTAATGATTCCTATATCTTGATTAAGTCAAGTGGAGTATGACAGAATACTCTTGATAGGAAGTCACCTATGTAAATGTGAAGTGGGGCCGCTTCAATGAGAATTAATCGAGGCTTAAATTCTCTAAACACTTACAGAACCAAGAAGGGTTCAAGGCCAAAATGAACCAAATCATGAGAACCATGAACGGTTTAGGGAAGACATTGTGTGAGTACTATTGTCTTGGCTTACACCAAAGGCTGAATGGTTCAAGACATCACGTTCACCAGTTAGCCGAGTAAGTTCAATAGTATTTCACTAAGGAAGGTTCAAAGTCGCAAGCTACCTCGCCCGATACAGTGTTTTTCCGCTCTCTCTACTAGTGTCTGCATAGTCATTTGCATTAATTTTCATTCATGTGGGGGATTGTTGGAATTTTGTGGGAATTCTTAATTGGTGAATGGAAATTAATCAAAGAATGGTTACTTTCCAATATTTATATCTCTTTATGTAGAGGTATAAAGTCTTTTGGAATGGTTACTTTCCAATATTTATGTCTCTTTATGTAGAGGTATAAAGTCCAAGAGATGTGTCTCTTGGTATGGTTCCAACTACTATAAATTGATCCCATATGTTTGAATTTTATATCTTATCTCACAATTCCATATCATTTCTTTCATATCATGTTGAATAAAATATTTTGTAGAAATGACTATTTCTTGCATAAAAATCATGGTTATAGTAGAGAGGGAATCCGTTCGAGTTCATTGGTCTAAGCCATGTGGAGTGCTCCTATGGCTAGATGTGGTCGTTGTATCTTGAGAGATGATTGTCAAGAAACCGTTAGCACCGATGCGGGACAAATTCATCTTAAGGACAAAGTGTCAAACACTTGCCTCGACCGAATCGCATGATCTACATCTCATTTTTTTATATTTGATTTCTTTTTCCATTTACATATGTGATTTCAGAATCTGATTTCACTTATTTATATGTTTATGTTGCAAGGAGAAATTCTAAAGAAAGAAATGTTTGGAACGTGACAAATTCATATTCTTATATATGATTTCTTCTCAAATCCAGATTCGGTAAATCGAAATTACGTTTCGATTCCACGGTACGTTTTACTATGAATATAATATGCACATTATCGGTGTATTTTTCCCAACACTTGTCTATCTCTATCTTTAGCTTTTGAGATCTTTTTCTGTTTTTATCTATAAAGATTAATAATGCAGCTCATCTATAGAAGTGATTCTCCATTTCTGCATTTTGTAAACTGGCTCAGCCGCTCTACCAACGATGGAAGCCTTCACTTTACTCAAATTCCGCCGAGGCAGTGCCGGCTCCGGTACTAGTTTCTTCATGGACAACTTGACTTCCAAACCAAGAACCGCCTCCTCGAAGCCACCTTCATCAGACACTGACGATGATGCTGATGATGGACCATACTTTGACCTGGAATTCGCCCTCCCAGATGAGGAAGAAGAAGCAAAAATCCAAGAAAGTGAAGATGAATCAGAAGAATCAGAGGACGAAAATGATGATCAAGAAGGAGAGTTGAAGTTTGAGCTGAGTAAGGATCAGAATGTAATTTTATCTCCTGATGATGATCTCTTCTTTAAAGGTCATTTGCTTCCCATTGAGCCTTCAAGCGTTTTGTTGAATTCTTCTGAAAATAACTCCAAATTGCCTGCGGTCTTAGCAAAGTCAGCCACGAAATTTCGGGTTCTTCTTTTGAGGCTAAAGAAATCAAAATCAGAGAAAAATGAGGGTAACGGCCACCCAAAATCTCAAGAAAAAGTCGAAAATGGTAAAGATAATCAGCATAAAATACAAGTTGGCAAGTTATTCTTCGTGAAGTTTAAGGTCGATGAAGTGCCTTTTGTCTCTTTGTTCACCAGAGATAGTAGCTCAAAGGATAATAACAATGGCGGGAGCCAGAAAAATGAAGTGGAGGATAAGGACTCAAATGAAAAAAAATTAACTAAAGAGACTGTACAGAAGTATTTGAAAATGGTGAAGCCTTTGTATATTCGTGTTTCGAAGCGTTATGTCGAAAAGTTGAAGATTGCTGGTCATTTAAGCTTCCCCGGAGGAGAAACAAATGGTGGTACAGCACCAACGCCGACGTGTACGGCAGCGCAGAATGGAGGAGAAGGGGTGGCATTGAGTAATGTGAAAAGCCAGAAACAAGGGAATAATCTGCAAGCGGGGCTTAAAGTGGTACTTAAACACTTTGGGAAAAACCGGTCTGACTCATCAGCGTCGGCGCATGCGAAGGATCCGCCGGCAAATATATCTTCAAGCCGGCGGGATGACTCGCTCTTGCAGCACCAGGATGGGATTAGTGGTGCCATTTTACACTGCAAGCGATCATTCAATGCCTCGAGAGGTAACTAATTCCTCATATTTTTTTTACCATTGAACAATTTTTTAATTACATTTTTACCTTTTTCAGAAGCGGAACCATTCGTTTTACCACGTTCAGCGAGTGATTCATCACATGAAAAGTCAGTAAATTTGTCTGCAGATTCTTCATCTTCAGAGGAAGACAAAAGGAAGAGCCAGCCAGTATGGTAAATAAATTAAATAAAGACTGCAGTCAAACTACTACTAGTAGGTAGTAAGTAGTAGGGGCATGGTCTTTTTGACTCATTCAAAGTTTGGAAATACCAAGATTTGAGTCTTATTTTTAAATAAATGTATTTAGCCACATAGATTATCAATTGATGTTAATATTTATTAAAGCTTGTATTAAGTGCTTGTTTTGGATTTTGGACACCTTAAAAATTGATAAAAATGAGAACAAAGTCGATAAATTAATTTTAAAACAATACATTTTATGTCACAATTTTTATTAATTTTTTAATCACATAATTCATCAATGTAATCACAATTGACTAAAACTTTTATCTAAATATTTAATTGTTTTATACATTATTTTTGTCATAAAATAAAAGAGGGACAATATTTGTCATAATTTAAACATGTCTTTGAAGTAGTAGTCTAGTAGACAACAAGTGATTAAGTGGGTGTTTAATGAGGATTAAAATTAGATTTTTAAGTAGATTGTGATAGAAGTTTTTACAATGTATTGTGGTTGAAAAGTTGTGGAATCCATCAAATTTGTGGTTAATATTGATTGTTTGACTTTGATTTAAATTAAAATCTGATTTTAATCGGTAACAAACAGGGCCTAAGACTTTATTTGTACTTGTATAAAAACATTTCTCTTTTGTGAAGACGAGAGAAGATTTAGCCCATGTTTGCTATAAATTAAAATTCAGATTTTAATTCAATCAAAGTTAACAATTAATTGTAATCGTACATTCTGTGAGATCTAAGATTTTTCAATCATATATTTAATCAATTTTTATTAAAATTTTTATTTTAATTCTCATCAAACAAAGATTTAGCATGTCTCTCTTCACCTTGGAAAGAGTAACACATTTATTATTATTATTGATGTTGTTGTTGTTATAAAATTGAAAAAATTGAAAAATAAAACTTGGTTTCAGTGTTAACTTTGTCACATTTTCACAATCTCATCCTTTATTTAAACTTAAGATTGTAAATTTCATTTTCAAAAATTTGCTACCAATTTTTTAAAACCATTAGGGGCGTTCTATTTACTGTTTTTGAGCTGTTTTCGATTTTTCAGAACATTGAAAACGTGTTCTTTTTCCCATTTTCGAAAATAAGCTTTGGAAAACGGTTGAAAATTTTGTGAAGAAAACAGAAAACAACTTTTTTACGTTTTGACTGTTTTCTTCACAAATCTGTCAAAACTCAAAAAATACGAGTTGAGAAATATTTTTTCAAAACGACAAAAAGAACGAGTTTTCAACAATCTCAAAATGGACACCCAAAACACAAAACGAATTCAAAAATCAAAATACAAAATTAAAACACGAAAAAAATATCCCCTTATATTCTCGATGACTACGTAGCATACAAATTTAATGTGTTCTCTTGTACTTGTTATTAATAGATAACAATAAAAAATCTTGAGCCTATTTTGGCATTGAGTTCTGATGTTGTCATATTATAAATTTTTACTCTTAAGATCCTGTTTGATACATATTATTTGTAAAATGAGAATGAAAAATATAATCGTTATGAATTTTACATAAGAAATGTAAAGTTAAAAATGGTGGTTGAATATGATGGATAACGATCATATTTTTTATTTTTATGGATAAAAAATAAGAACCAAATGAGATCTTAATTGAACATATAATTTATTATCACTTAATTAATATTAAACGTCGCTGGTACGGATGCTGAATAGCGTAACGATTGGTCATTTTTGTAAAAAAGCGCAGCCATTAAAGCGAACCTCTATTCTCACCAGCCAATTGCACCTTTACGGCTTTACCTTTTGACCATTGGGTTCAATAAAAAAGCACTGCTGCCCCCTTTTTTTTTTTTTTTTGACATAGTTCCGGCATGTATGGATAATCTTAACACATCTGCATAAGAAAGTTTACTTATAAATAAATATTAATTTAATGCCCTAACAATGTGCAGTTAAAATAATCCATCAACATGTTAGATAATCGGGTGGCTCACTTATTAATGTCATTGCCAAGCCAAACCGCAACCTTCCCATTCACTCTCGCATGGCTTATTGGTATTATGGGAGGATTCAATGCTTAGGCTTCATGTCGAGCGAGGCAAACGAATTATAACCATAAATTACAATTTAAAGTTACATGAAATAGTAAACATTTTTAGTTAATGATATGGTCCAATTATATATCCAACGGGGGACGGATTCATGATTGAATTTGAAATCAGACTGCAAAATTTCTGGCTAGACTAATATACGAAAAAAAAAATGTACACATAATTTTATTTTTTTTACATAAAAATATTTATTTTGCCTTAAATTAAATGGGCTGAGGGAGAGACCGAAATACAACCTAGCCTAGCCCCCTCCATCAGTCTCTGTGACCCAACGACTCCAGCTATTGATGCTCTGCTTACATAGCTCGAGCTTTATACACACCATGCTAGTATGTGCCGACCTATTCATGCCTGAGGATATAACTTCTGAAGATATGCCCCTCCCTCAATGATCGTGTATATACATAGTCCTCGGGTATCTGTCCTTAATGTCGACGATTTGTACTACATATTTACGACATGTTTATGGTGGTCGTCCTCAGGTTATGTCCTCGATTTCTGATTGGCTTACCCAAGACTTGACATCCTCGAGACATTTCATTGGCCAGATCCAAGGAAATGTATCATATCCTAAAAGGATTTCTACTTCACAGGAATCATAGTCTTATCCAACCATCTCAACTCGAGACTCCTACATCTAGGAGAACTCTATCTCAACAATATCACTATTGGGAGTCCTACGATAGTATCGCTTAGGACTCCTACAGATAATGATACTTGTATAGTTTAATCATACTCAAAGTGTACTTTATACCTGTATAAATACAAATATTCAATTCATTATTCAGTTACGTTCTTTCATTATTTTTCAGTTCATAACCTCACACACAAATTATTTCTCTAACTTAAGTATCGGAGGGGCGACGATAACACAACTCGACACCTTTGTTTCAGGTAATGGAAGATCTCGTTCGTGTTCATCATCAGTCGTCTCGCTCGAAAGTCTACACGTACGACTTTTGGTAGCATTAGTTAATTATGCATAAATAATGCTATGAAACGAGAGTAATTGTAGTGAAAACAGGATATACGAATCCTATTAATTAATGATACCTAGCCCCTGTGTGATAGTCATTTTTGTGGGAAAATGATTTTTTTTTATGTGATGGATGATGAATATGTGGTTAAAAAAAAGAAAAAATTATTGATGTGATAAAAAATATTATTTTATTGAAGAATGTGATTGAAAATGAGTAGAAAAATGAGAATGAAAAAAAAAAGTATTAAACAAGGGCCTAATTGCCACATAAACTTGTGTTACACTTGTATGTAACACGAATTATTAGAATAGATAATTTTATTTTTTTTGTAAATTTAAAATTAGAAAAAAAAATAATTTCCTCTAAAATTGTAATTTTTGTAAAATCTGGTTTGAATTGAGCCATGAGGGACGTCGTAACGTGCGTCAACCAGTGTTCTAAAAAGCGTAAAGCGTGGAGGCCAAGTTTCAAATTTTACGAGCCTAGGCAAAGCTTAGGCGTAAAAAAAGTTTTTTAATTTTTAATTATTGTAAAAAAACATGTATTAATTCATATAATACATACCAAATATCTAAAATTATAAAATATTGTATGTACTTAATAATTCCTTCAAAAAAGATAAGTTTCAAAATCATAATTACATAACATAAATAGCTTGTAGATTAAATCTTATCTAACTCTTTATCGGACTCCAATTCAATATCTTCTTCATCTAATTCATCATCCGTGTAATCCGATACAAAATCATCCTCCTCGTGCTCCTTTATTTCATTTTGATCATTTCTTGTACCTCTTGTAGGTTGTAAGATATCATTCTCAACCCTATTATTCTCCTTCTCACCCTTATCATCACAATCTTCTATAATCCAAGATTGTGCATTAGTAGCATCACTTGCTAGTAAAGTCTCTATTTTGGCCTTTCTCTTCTTCTTGTTCATCAACCTTGCATTAAATTGGACATAAACAAGATTTTTCATCCTCGTAGTGTCAAGTCTATTCCTTTTCTTGATGTGTATCTACAAACAAATAAATAAATAAAAATGTACATTTAATGTAGCATAATATATTCAAGTTATTATTTATAATATGGTGGGAAAATGATAAAAATTTATTAGGGGTAAAAAAATAAAAATAAAGCGCGCATTAAGTGGTCAATATT
Source organism: Osmanthus fragrans (assembly GCA_019395295.1). Lineage (NCBI taxonomy): Eukaryota > Viridiplantae > Streptophyta > Magnoliopsida > Lamiales > Oleaceae > Osmanthus > Osmanthus fragrans. Next base: position 752,908 of record CM033355.1, read on the forward strand.
TTCGTTGACCGCTTAATCCTCGTTTAGACACAAGGTGAGACGTTTTTGTCACGCTTCGCGTCTAAGCGCGATTTTTAAAACACTGATGTCAACACAACTTCCAAAACCTTGTATGTTTGTGCAAGTTTTTGGATTTTCTGAGGATGTTTTCGTTCATGCGTTACGCGTCATATATATTACATTTTCTGTTTACATGTATATCTTCTAGAAGTGGAACCCACTACGCGTATTATTAGTTGACGGTCACCATCAAAACTTCAAGGAGTTAATTTGATTATTCAGTTTACATATAATCATCATCTTGTTTGGATTTCCCTTAACGAATTAGAGAATATTTGAATTATTTCAAATTTAACTTTATTTTAGTTTTAATTTAAACAAAAATAGGTCGAGATTTAGAATTTTTTAAACTAATAAAATTTTTATTTTAAACTCTAAACAAATTTATTTATCTAAATTGCTTTTTAAATCTTCACATGTACGTTGAATTTGTATTTAGTATTTATAAAAGATGAAGCCATTTGTACACTATGACTTACCCTTTGGGTTATCCTATTTCATTAGTGCTCTCACATGGGATCGGGATCCACTTCCGACAAATGTGCCCCACTCACCTCAAATGTGAGAGGTGAGGGTGGGATCGGGTAAAGGAGAGGATAAAGAAGAGGGTACAGTAACATGATTGATTTATAAATGAAATAACGGCGAAACTTGAATTCAGAGACTTGATCTCTCACGATGCTTGAGATTTAATGAATAGATATGAACCAATTTGCATATATGATTCGTGTCATACTCCTTAGAGTCGTAAAGGAAATGTCAAAAATTGAGTAATTTTGAACAGACAAATGTACTCTACTTTACATCTCTAATGTAGTTCGAATCTCAGACATACGTAACTTCTCTTAAATTGAACCAGTTCGTTCCAACTGACTTTTCTCAACTAGAAGGATTATGACCTTTTAAACACTCGCACAGTGGAACCTTCGGTCACTTTATTACATAGTCAAAGTCCTCAAAACACGCTTTGGCTTTGCAAACAAAATTTGAAAAGGTCACACACAATGTGTCCACATGCAATTATTAATATGTTCGTTGGGTACACTTCCTCTTCTTATATATACACACAAATTAAACTCAATTCTCCATCACTTCTAATACCCACAAAACCCCATTCCCAGGCATAGTCGGGTCTGCTTTTTACATCTCTCTTGTTATTTCAAGTATCAACAAAACTCAGCCATGTCGAAGGGCGAGGGAAGAAGTAAAAAAAAATGCTTTGCATGTATTGCAGCATTCATCGTGTTCCAAGCCGCGATTATACTTGTATTCGCACTAACCGTCATGAAAATCAAAAGTCCTAAGGTCAGGTTCAATGCAATGGCGGTCGAAAGTTTCAATTCCAACGACTCAAACTCGCCTTCAATCAGCATGCAATTGCTAACACAAATCACTGTGAAAAACACAAATTTTGGGCACTTCAAGTATGATAACAGTACACTTACTATCTTATACAATGGCATGCCTGTTGGAGAGGCTGTGATCCCCCGGGGACGTGCCAAAGCGCGAAAAACGCAGAAATTTAACATTTCAGTTGGTGTAAGTTCGGATAGGCTTTCTGGGAATACAAATCTTGGAACTGATATGAACTCTGGGATTTTAAGGTTGAGTAGTCATGCAAAGTTGAGTGGAAAAGTGCATTTGATGAAGGTGATTAAGAAGAAGAAATCTGGTGAAATGAACTGTGATTGGACTATCAATTTAGCAACTAGACAGGTTCAGGATATGAAGTGCAAGTGATGAATATATGTGTGTATTCATTTTATGTATTATTTATGAATTATCTCGTGTACTTTCCATGTTTGATTTCTTTATTTATGTAGATTTGTTTATTTCTGAATTATAGTGCTTTTTAAAAAATATATATATATATATTTAGAATTACAGTCGAACTCTATGGAGCTAATTTTTGCTTTTCAATTGTGCTGGGCATACTTGCGTAAAAGTCACTCGACAACTTGACAACGAGTATACGGGCCTGTCATTGAAGAGTGATTGTTCAAATTTCGAACTGATCAAATGGAAAACTATGTTGAACTAACTTTACTAATAAATAATCTAACGTGAAAAAAGTCTTGACTTTCTATAAGTCAAATTATCAACAATTTCACACGTTAATGACAAATGAAGTTCTCAGCATTTGTCCTATATTTATGCATATATATATTTGACAAGTATTTATAAACCTGAGAGGAGTTTTGTATTTGACTTTTGTGGCCGAGTTGAGATGATAAGTCAAATTGACGTCGGTGATGATGAAGAAGATGTTAAGATTTCAGGTCTATCTTAAAAAGTCAAGTTTGTTAAGATGAGTAGTTCAAAATCTTATAAATTGGTTTATATTTTCATTTTTATTTGATGTGGGATTATATCCCTTAACATATCCCACAAGATGGTGGCTTGTTTGAGCAGACCAATTTTGAAATTCGTATACTTATTTTTTTGAGTCTTAATCGGATCAAATCTCTCGTTGGAACTTAATAGGCTCTGATACCATGTTAAGATTTGATGGTCCATCTTAAAATGTCAATTTTTTTTATGAGAAGTAGATCAAGATCTTATAATTCGGTTTATATTTTCATTTTGGATAATGCTACTCTTACAACTTTTTTTTACAACTTCATTTTACAATCACTCACATGCGGAGGGGTCCCACAGTGAATAAAAAAATCCACTGTGAATGATTGTAAGAGAAAGTTGTAAAAAAAAGTTGTACAAGTAGCATAACCCTTAACTTGTTCACCGATGTTATCGAGTACATGAAATGCAAATGATGTACAAGCCAATTACTTCCGATAAAGGAGAAGAGTGTGTGTATCAAGCTACCAACCCCAAACAAATAGGAAACATGTTACAATTCGGACATAAGTTGCTAAGTCGACAGGGACAAGTGGTATGTATGCATTTGGAATCCTGCTTCATGTCCAGGACAAACACATACACCTAGGGAGGGTGATTATTTTAATCATCCATCTCACCCCACATTTGTGTCTACCCCTGTACAGGGCCTGGTAATCAGGCCGTGTACACAGGGCTTAATTCATGCATTTGAACATGTATCCCAACTCGATGATGATAATTTTCTTTTGTGCATTCAGTTTAACTTCCAAGCCATGGAATGTGGATGGACATTATCATTTAACAAGGGGTGTATATTTGAATAGACACCTATGTTTTGGTACGTCGGATTTGAAATAAATGTTGTTATGCATTTCTTTTGTTTAATCATTTTAGTTCAATGCAATGTACTAATTAAACATAAAATAATTAAAAGTACACAACCTTTCAGCTTCTAGATGTGTGTTGTTAGGATTCACTAACGTGCCCATTAATGAAATCTTAATTTTGGTTATGAATAAGTGAAGTTTTAAATTAAGATTAACTAAATAAATTTTTATCTTCCAAAATTGAAATGAATCATGCACACGTCTTCGTCGAAGTTCATGACCTTACTTGAACGAGATTTATTCTATAGGCTCATACATCTGCATCCTTGATTTCTAAGGAGATATAAAACCAAATCTGGTGGATGAATCAAGACTGCTAGATCAGAGCGTGATTAATAGCTTAACCAGGGGTGGAGGCAGGGGAGGTCCTGGGGGAGTTCTGGACCCTCCATTTTTTTGAGATTTTTTAAAAAAAAATTTATTTTATTTTATTTTCTTTAAATTGGAAGGATTGAAAAATGGTAACTTCTATTTTATTACAAATAAACTTGAGAAAAAAGTTAATCTTATTTTTTCCACTTATTTTAGGTTAATTCTCAACTTATTAGTAATATTTACACTGATGTACTATCCGCAGAGAAGGTAAATGAGTCAATTAGTGAGCTTTTATTTCCTCTCATTTTTGTAATTTCCTTCAAAAAAAAAAATTTCGAATCTGAACTTCTCATTTTCAATAAGTTGGCTCCGCCACTGCTTAACCATTGTAGATTGACAATGGTTGGTGCAATGGAGAATCGTTCTAAGTTGGCTACGTTCAACTAGGGTGATCTAGCAGTGATTTGACAGACTTCTACATGAATTTTTTTGCTCCAATGTAATTGTTTCTTTGTTGCCAACACCAACGTGTCTCGTATGCATGTATTATTAGGATGGTAATTAACAACACCTGCAGCTGCCGCTAGTATTATACCATTGCCCATCTGTTGAAAAGTGATATACAACAGTAACAAACCCTTATTTGTCTCTCATTCTTCAAAATCATTTTTTTAAAACTCATTTTCAACCACATATTTTCACAATAAATATTTTACACGTAAACCTAATTTTTTTTTTTTTTTTTTTTTTAACCATACGTTCTTTAAAAAAAACACTATTTCAAAACTCTTTTTTTTTAAAAAAATTAAAATTTTTAATGGACATCAAACAAGGGTTAAGTAACTATTATAACGGATAAATCTTCTAATTGTTAGAATAAAATAAATTTCTCTAACATTTTCGAAGGTAAATAGTTATTTAAAAGTAACTCTATGTGTTACTTTTTATTAGCCAAACATGCTCTTTAGCTCATGTTGTGAAATATATGGTTTAAAAGTTATGAAACCCATAAAATATATAGTTGAAATTAATTGTTGACATTGACTTAATTTTTTACCAAAATTTTAAGGTTGACCAAACAGGAGGTTAATTTTTTGTGTGGTCTTTTTCCTATATATGACGTTATCAAATAAGTAGAGTCGTAAAGGTTCGCGACTGGACATAGTCCAAGCTAAGACAAGCAACACCCAAAAAAAGAATTACAATAAATCCGTTTGAATATTTTCATTATAGCTAACTTCAAGAGTTAATTGTTGGGTATTATTGAGAAATCAATTCTAAAAATTCACTACAATTTCAATCAGTTGTTTGTATCTTAAGAATATTTTCAAGAGATTTTCTATTTTAAAGAACATATTCTATCATTTGGAAAGTATCTAAAAATTTATTATTTCAAAATGTATTATTAGAAAATAATAGGGCTGTTGTAAAAGGAAAGTTTATTAGAATTTGTAGTGAATGACAAATATACTCCTGTAGTCCTATAAATTATTACCGAACACAAGGTATTGACTCTAATTCTCTTCTTCTTCTTCTTCTTCTTCTTCTCTATTTTATAACACGTTATCAGCACGAAACTCTAACCAATTTTTCATAGTTTAGTGAAGGTAATAATTTTTTTTTAAGCATAATCATCTTTCACATGTACCAAAATTAATTTGGTGACATATGAATTTTTTTTTTCTTTCGTCTATTCAAGATTTATAGAGTTTGCATGCATAAATTGCCATCACTATTTTTGTCATCTACAGTAGCATATTAACCATTAATCAAATATTAGTCTTTATGCCATCACGTTTTTTTTATTGAATTCAACATAGGTTGGTGAGTTTCAAAATTTATTTCCTCCGCCTCCTATACGAAAACACACATAGAATCATAGTTTAAGTTCGTTTTTTATTTTTGTGTATCACTTTGCCAATTCAATTCTATACTGCCGCAATATTTTTTTTTTTAATAAACAAATAAATGCAGCCTATAGTCCGCTGTATGGGTTCTTTGATTTTTGCCAAGTTGTATATGATAATTGTCTTTGGTTTCTAATTCTCTACTAATGTTAAATGCTAATTTTTATACGCATACTATTATCCATAATGATTACTTTTTTTACATTTTTTTAATACTTGTTTGCATATAAAGATTGTGTTCGTATATTAAGATTATTTTTCCTAATACATGTTTGGTAATTAATTTTATATATAAATTCATATCTTGTTTGTATGGTAATTAATATTCTATAACATGATTAAATATTTGTTGATGTTCAATTAATTTTTTTTTTGATATTCTATCATGTTGTTGCTCCTGAAGTAGTACAACTTTAATATTAATATTTTAGAAGAATATTATTGGCTCCTGAAAAGTATAAATTATAATTTTCAATATTTCAGAAGAATATTGATATATTATTCTTAAAGAACAATAATAAAATACAACGTGCTCCTGAAGTAGCACATATTTCGATGAATATATTATTTTAAATTAGTGTTTATTCCCTGAAAGAAAACACGTAACCTATGTTGATATTATTTAATTAACTATTATGTAATGATTAATCATATTTTTCGAAACTAATTGTATTTTCACTTATTTTATTGTGTAGTTAATCAAATGACAAATATCACAAAACTTCAGTTTGCTGCACTTGACATATCTGGCAAAAACTATATATCATGGGTATTTGATGCTGATATCCATCTTATCTTAAAACGTTTGGGAGAGATAATAAAATAAGGAAATAAAGAATCACTGCAGGATCGTGCAAAAACACTCATCTTTATTCGTCACCATCTTCACCGTGGATTGAAAATTGAATATTTCACTGAGAAAGATCCATATGCTCTTTGAAAAAAATTGACTGAAAGATTTGATCATCAGAGGACTATAGTCCTCCCCAAAGCCCATTATGAGTGGATGCACTTTCGTTTGCAAGACTTCAAAACTATAAGTGAGTACAATTCTAAACTTTTCAGAATATTTTCAAAATTGATCTTGTGTGGAGAAAAAATCACTGATGAAGATATGTTGGAGAAAATTTTTTCTACCTTTCACGCCTCAAATGTGTTCCTACAGCAGCAATATCATTGCATAACTTCCTTTGTATCTAGCAAGAAGCTAATAAAAGAAAAACTTCATCCACTCCCATCTGGTATGTACTATACATTTATAAAAATGGTTGAATCAAATAATGTCACGAACCAGAAGCTCGTTGACCCAAAAAGTTTCATACTTTAGCATGATCGATTTGGACATCCAGGAGCTATAATGATACATCGAATAATAAACAACTCACATGGACATCCTTTAAATAACTAGAAGATTTTTTTACCTAATGATTATCCATGTGTAGCTTGTTCGCAAGGCAAGTTAGTCATTAGACCTTCACTTCAAAGGTCAATGTTGAATCTCCAACTTTCTTGAAAAAAATTCATGGAGATATATGTGGGCCAATACACCCACCATGTGGACTATTTCGTTATTTTATGGTATTAATTGATTCTTCTACTAGATGGTTATATGTTTGCCTACTTTCCACTAGGAATGTAGCATTTGTTAGACTATTTGCTCAAATCATAAAATTACAAGCACAATTCCTCGATTACTCAATCAAGACTATTCGTCTTGACAATGCTGGTGAATTCAGATCATAAACATTCGATGATTATTGTATGTCAATTGGGATTACTATTGAACATTCGGTTGCATATGTTCATACACAAAATGGTTTAGCAGAGTCATTTATTAAACGCTTACAATTTATTGCTAGACCATTACTTATGAAAACAAAGCTACCAATTTCTGTTTGGGGACATGTCATATTACATGTTGCATTATTGGTTCGTATTAGACCAACTGTCTATTATCAATATTCACCTCTGCAACTTGCATTTGGTCATGAACCTAATATTTCTCACCTACGAGTTTTTGGTTGTGCTGTCCAAATCCCTATTTCACCCCCACAACGTACTAAAATGGGTCCTCAAAGAAGACTTGGGATTTACGTGAGTTTTGATTCACCATCCATTATTAGGTACCTTGAACCTTTAACCGGCGATTTATTTACTGCACGTTTTGCAGACTGTCATTTTGATGAAAGGACTTTCCCGACTTTGGGAGGGGAAAACTATATCCTGAAAAACAAGGTAAAATATATTGGAATGAAATAACTCTATCTCACTTTAATCCCCGCAGTAATCAATGTGAGCAAGAGATTGAAAAAAAATCATTCATTTGCAAAGAGTTGCAAATCATTTACCCGATGTATTTGTTAACACGAAAAAAATGACAAAGTCATATATACCAACAAAAAATATTCCAGCAAAAATTGATGTCGCTGCAGGACAATCTGCTGTAGCAAATGAATCTAACATTAGCCAGAAGCGTGGTCGACCAGTTGGTTCAAAAAACTTTGTACCTTGAAAAAGAAAGTACAAGAGAAAAACCAACCAAAAATTTCGGAAGAAGTAACATTAGAAAAGATTGATCAATCAAATATTGAAAATATGGTTCCTGAAGAATCACAAGTGTCCGAAAATAATGAGATTTCAATAAATTATATGTTATCTCATAAATTATGGGAACGAAATAATGTTGTTATAGACAATATTTTCGCCTTTAATGTGACTCTTGATATTATGCAAAATGAGGATCCTGAACCACAGTCAGTTAAAGACTGTCAAAATATAAATGATTGGCCAAAATGAAAAGAAGTCATACAGGCGGAATTGAATTTCTTAGAGAAACGAAAAGTGTTTGGACCTATAGTTCGAACACCTGAAAATGTAATCCCTGTAGGATACAAATAAGTTTTTGTACGAAATAGAAATGAAAATAATGAAATTACAAGATACAAAGCCCGACTAGTAGCTCAAGGTTTCTCACAAAGACCAGGTATTGATTATGATGAAACATATTCTCCCGTAATGGATACTATCACTTTTAGATTTTTGATTAGTTTGACTGTGTCACAAAAACTTGATATGCATCTTATGGATGTAGTAACAACATACTTATATGATTCACTTGATAGTGACATATATATGAAAGTCCCCGAAGGATTTAAAGTGCCAGTAGCAAACGATACATGCCCGAGAACCATGTTCTCAATTAAATTGCAAAGATCATTATATGGATTGAAACAATCCGGACACATGTGATATAATCGTCTTAGCGAATATTTGTTGAAGGAGGGTTATAAAAATGACGATATTTGCCCATGTGTTTTCATAAAGAAAACAAATATTTGATTTGCAATTGTTGCAGTTTATGTTGATGATCTAAACTTAATTGGAACTCTTGAAGAGCTCAACAAAATTGCTAATTATTTAAAAAATGAATTTGAGATAAAGAATTTAAGAAAAACAAAATTTTGTCTTGGGTTGCAAATTGAACACTTCTCAGAAGGATTGTTTGTTCATCAATCTACATATACAGAAAAAGTTTTAAAACGGTTTTATATGGATAATGCACACCCATTGGCATCACCTATGATTGTTTGATCACTTGATGTGAAAAATGACCCATATCGTCCACTTGAAGATGGAGAAAAGGTTCTTGGTCCTGAAGTACTATATCTTAGTGCAATTAGAGCATTAACATATCTTGCAAATTGCACTTGACCCGAGATAACTTTTCTGTAAATCTCCTTGCAAGATATAGCTCTACACCAAGTCAAAGACATTGGAATGGTGAAACACATTTTTCGTTACCTAAAGGGTACGATTGATTTGAGATTATTTTACTCCCAAAAATCGGGATCTACTTTAGTGGATATGCAGATGCAGGTTATCTATCTGACCCACATAAAGCTAAATCATAAACAGGATATGTGTTTACACGTGGAAGAACAACTATATCATAGAGATCTGTGAAACAATCATTGACAGCAACATCCTCAAATCATTCTGAAATTATTGCAATTCATTAAGTAAGGCGATAATGTGTATGGTTGAAGAATATGAACCATCATATCTAAACATCATGCGGGTTAATTTCAACAAAAGATAGTCCAACAATTTTGTATGAAAACAATGCAGCTTGTATTGTACAACTCAAATGAAGCTATATCAAAGGCGATAGGACGAAACATATTTCTCCAAAATTCTTTCATACACACGAGTTTCAGAAAAAATGACGACATTGATATTCAACAAATTCGCTCAAGTGACAATTTGGCCGATTTATTCACAAAAGCACTGCCAACATCTACATTCAAGAAGTTAGTCTATGAGACTGGAATGCGTCGACTCAAAGATTTTTAGTGATCAACGTCAGGGGGAGTAGCTGCACTCTTTTTTCTTCGCATAGATTTTATCCCACTGAATTTTCCTAGTAAGGTTTTAATGATGCAACATTTATTTTTAATATTCCAAAATAATTGTATTTTTTTTCCTTCGTTTGATTTTTTTGCCCTATTAGGTTTTTATCAAACAAGGTTTTAACGTGGTACATATTTTGTAATATGTCGTTCAAGGGGAGTGTTGTAAAAGAAAAGTTTATTAGGGTTTGTAGTGAATGACAATTATACCCCTACAGTCCTAGAAATTATTACTATTATATCTCTGATTCCTACCTATAAATATAGGATTTTGGTCATTAAGAAAATATACACAAGGTATTGACTCTAATTTTCTCTTCTTCTTCTTCTTCTTCTCCTTCTCTATTTTATAACATGGGCTCAATTTTAAAGTTATTATTAATGGAATTATAAAAATAGTTCGCATTTCATTTCCAGCCAAATTAAGCCCCTGTTTGGCCCCCATTATTTCAGATTTTAATGGGTGAAATTGTATTTTTTTTTTTGGGAAAATGGATGGTTGAAAAAAAAAAAAAAAAAATTTCAATTTACGCGTAATATTATTTTATAGAAGATTGTGTGATTAAAAATAAGAGAAAAAAATAAAATTTAATTTAATAGGGATCAAAAGAAGCTAAATGTCCTTTGATAAATTTATTAAGCAAAACAATTCGCGGAATAAGGTTTTGTAATTCTTATTTAAACAGTAAGTAATAATGTATTAGTAAAATAGTTCAGGTTTTTAGCAGAAGATTTAGGAAATTTGTAACTTCAGTCCCTAAGTGAGATAATTGAAATAGTTTGAGGGCCTACGGACACATTAAAATACTATCACCTATTTTCATTTCCAAAAAATTGGGGTCAAACACAAGTTTAGGACTATTTGCCAACTTTATCCACTCAGGGTTCGTTTGATTGTAAAAGTGAAATTTGATTAAAAAAAAATGAATTATAGAGAATTGAATTGTCCAAAATTTGTTTTACCGAGAATTGTGGATTAATTGTATTTTATTGGTATAATTTTCTATCCGATTTTTTTTTTTTTAAAAATTTGAATCTTTGGGTATTCGTTTGACTTTATTTTTTTTTATGAAAACTTGTTCATTAAAGTGATACTTTTTTCACCGTCCACCCGATTTTTTTTTTGAAAATTTGAATTTTTGGGTATTCGTTTGACTTTATTTTATGTTTATGAAAAATTGTCCATTAAAGTGATGATTTTTTACTATTGAGTCTAAAATTTGTTCTAATTGTAAAAAAAAAATAAAAAAAAAAATTATCATACCGAATACATTCATTTGACTTTATTTTTTATGCAAATTGTCAATTAACAAAAAGAAGGAAATCAGGTGTGCGGGTGGGATCAAACACCTCCAAATGGGTGGAAAGTAAAAATATTTTTATTTTCCATGAAAAATCTTCACTATCAAACAGGGTCTTAGAATTAATCTAGTTGTACAATTATACTTGACAATTTTGACGTTGTCAAAATTAGCCATTAATTTTAACAATAATTTTGAAATGAATTAATGTGATGTTAACATGTATGGTAGGGGAGAATACGATTCGGTTTAGGCTGTTTATGTCATATTTTCAACTCAAACCATTTCATACGGTTTTGAAAAATTTCAAATCAAATCAAACCAAACCAAACCATTATTTGCGGTTTGGTTTGGTTTTAATCCGCAGTTTACCTATCGACATTATAGTTATATGTTTAAAACAAGTTAACATATAAATTTAAACGAGAACTAATAATATTAAATGTTAAATTACATTCATATTTGTCTAAAATTCGATATATAAACAATAAGGCAAAAAAATAGTATCAAGTTAGCATCTAGCAACTTGCACTCCACTCAAATTTTACAACCAACAATATTAGAATAAGTACAAGAGTACTAACCTCTCATTTGATAAAAATTGGATAAATACCTCCTATTGTAACACGTGATTCGACTGATATGCAAATATCAAAATATATATTAGTCCTTATTAATGATATTAACAAGCAACTAAGAAACAATATGCATAAAAATATCAATAGTGACCAATTTTGAGGGTCCTGGTGAGAGAACAACATTGGTCAATTTTGATGTTATGTTTGTAGTATCTTATGGTCTTTAAGACTGCAAACAATTCAAAATCCTTTGCCCTCAACCAAAATTCTAGTCTCAACCATCTTAGTGAAATTTGCATAACTCCCTTAATTTTTATATTTATATCAATAACTGAAATTTTTTAGCACGATATTGGGACAAAGGCGCTGAACAATACCTAAAATGTTCATCAAATGCCAGATTCAGAAAACATTCTAATAACTAAACCAATTGGTTCATCTTACTGTCAAATAACATATAAACTAAACTTAGACAGACCCCGATGTAAGAAAATCAAGGGTTTTGATCTCGATTTTTATTTTCTCTTGTATAAATAAATTATGAAAAATTGTTTCGATACATAAGGAAATGGAATAGAGGTTTACAATCAGAGTCACAATCAGTGGCGGTAGGCAGTGGTAGAGAAACGGCGTCAAAGGCAGCAGGTCACAAGCATCAAGTTAGCAGTGCGTGGCGTGCGTCGGGGTTGCAAGACACTTCTTAGTGAAGCCGCTAGGGTTTCTAAGTAAGTTTGGATTTAGTATTAAAAGTATAGGTCAGGGTAAATAGTAAACAGAAGGTCTAGTTAAAATGTTCTACAAGCCCACATAAGATTATATGGAAAATTACTTGAGATTATTTGAGAAAATGAAAATTTTGAGTGTCAAATTAAATTTTAAGAGCTAAGTGCAATATTAGGCGGGAAATGAAATTTTAGTGGGGAAAATGAAATTTCTAATGGATTTTTTAAAGGAAAATATTCAATAGTATTTAAGTTTTAATTTTTCAAAAATTCCCAACAAAAATTTTACTTTTGGTAATTATTTTACTATTTTATTCTAGTTTACAACGGAATCATCCGTTGAAAAATTCATTGTTCAAATATTTAATTTATTATTTGTTTATTTTTAAAAATTTTCCAACGAATTAGCAATGGAGATTTACTAACAAAAGTCTTCTGTTGGAAATATTGTTGGCAATTTAATATTTATTTTGTTACACAATATATATCATAGAAAATGTAAGTATTACACTATATATATCCACAAAAGATCTTTCCAGTAAAAGTAAAATTTAGCTACTTATTAAGGGAGGTAGTTTGGTGAGTTAAATTTTCTTAATTAAATTTAGGTGTCATTAAATTCATCATATTATATTAGAATTTCCTTCATGAGCACCTGCCTTCTTCCATGTTTTCACATTGGATATCTCAAAGTCAGCATAGAATGTAAGTTACTGTAGCAATCTAAGGCTATTGACTGAGGGAATGGACGGACTCTATGATTCTAAGGTTTAGAACTAGAGCGCAGTCAGTTAATATGAAAATGTGGTAACCTTCAGATATACATTTTTTAGAAAACATTGAACTTGATATTAATGTGATTTTGCATAATCATATACTTTAATAAAATTATATATGAAAATTTATAATTTCATAAAAATATTTTTTTAATTAAAAAAGTGCGATTCGATTTGATTTTGTGCGATTTTTGAAAATCAAAACCTAAATCAAACCATTTTAAAACGGTTTGGGGGAAAACAAACCGCAGATCCACGTGGATCCGAACCAATGGTTTCAAACCAAATGTTACGATTTGATTTGCGATTTCACGATTTTTTGTGCAGTCCTAATGTATGATTGTCAATCAAAATTGTAAAAAATATAATAGTACAAGTAACATGATTGATCCACTTATCACGTGCCACGTACACAATCTCACCACGTAAACCTCTCACTACGCGGACTCTATGAATCCCAATTTCAAAATTTAACCTAAAAAATCCTCCCCCGCTTTCTGCCCCATATATTCCCATTTTCCTCTCTATACTTTCCCCAAAACCTTGTTCCCAAAACAACACGCACTACAATCAACACCCAAAATGCGCGAAATCCTACACATTCAGGGCGGCCAATGCGGCAACCAGATCGGAGCGAAGTTCTGGGAGGTGGTTTGCGCCGAGCACGGCATCGATTCCACCGGACAGTACGTCGGGGACTCGGATCTGCAGCTGGAGCGGGTCAATGTGTACTACAACGAGGCTAGTTGCGGCCGATATGTCCCCCGGGCTGTTCTCATGGATCTTGAACCGGGTACCATGGACAGCATCCGGGCTGGCCCGGTTGGACAGATCTTCCGGCCGGATAACTTCGTATTTGGACAGTCTGGTGCTGGGAATAACTGGGCCAAGGGGCATTACACTGAGGGTGCTGAACTTATTGATTCGGTGCTTGATGTGGTGAGGAAGGAGGCCGAGAACTGTGACTGCCTCCAAGGTAAAATTGTCTTTTTTGCTGGGTGCCTGTATCTAGATCTGTATTTATCATCAATTTTTATGCGCGCGCGCGCGCGCGCACACACACACACACACACATATATAAATATTCATTAAAAAATGTATGATTTTTGTGTATTTATAATTTCCTTATTATAATAAATTCATGACGATGTATGAAAAACTTATTGTCAGATCCATTTGCTAGCCACTGCATTCTCTACAAGTGTAGATAGCCTATGTTAAAGGTTAAGTAGTTCTATATTTTGATTCTTGAACCTGCTAAAATTTGAGGTGGTTTTGACTCATTGAGAGATGTTAAAATCAATTGATTTCTGCTGCGTCATTCATGTGGTGTGTCTCTTGTGTGATCTGTGTTATTTCTCCTCGAGGTCCATCTCATATTTACACAGTTGGCTGGAATTTGCTGCATAATGCATTTCTATAGGTTGATGCATCACTTACAGAGCAATGTGTTTCACTTGAAATTTGCACCACAATGCATTTGGCGTATGATAATTGATACCTACAAATATTTGAGGTTCCTCTTGTTTGAAATTATGTACTCGGTTTTTGGAGTTAGTGATAGCTGCATTACAATTTGTTGCCAACACAAATATGGACGTGAAATTTTATTATTTGATGTTGGGAAGCTAGGTTGTGTTTCACAGGCTCACAGCAATCTTAATCGGGAAAGATTGTTGGTCAACTGCACAAAACTGTTGAACTTGGCAAATTTATTGAGTTTTAAGCTAGGTTGTGTTCCACAGCAATCTTAATCGGGAAAGATTGTTGGTCAACTGCACAAAACTATTGAACTTGGCAAATTTATTGAATTTTATCGTGAATGCACATGCTCAAAAATTCATATCACACAGAAACCTTTGCCCACATTAGTGATCTATATGCTTATGGATTGCACATAATTTTTCTCTGAAAACCATTTGTTGCCATAACTATATTAACTCACATGGCTTTTCATACAGGTTGCCTGATTCCATATGTCCTGTATTTTGCATAAACTAATTCTGACATATTTGTTTATGTTTGTTTCCTGATGATAGTATTGTTGTTTACAGGATTTCAGGTTTGTCATTCACTGGGGGGAGGTACTGGCTCAGGAATGGGGACCTTGTTGATATCCAAGATAAGGGAAGAATACCCGGACCGAATGATGCTGACATTCTCTGTGTTCCCATCTCCTAAGGTGTCTGACACAGTGGTGGAGCCCTACAATGCAACACTCTCAGTTCACCAGCTTGTTGAAAATGCTGATGAGTGTATGGTTCTTGACAATGAGGCACTCTATGATATTTGCTTCCGCACTCTCAAGCTCACAACTCCGAGTTGTAAGTTGCTGAATCCTTGCTAAATTTCTCTTTTCTTTGTTTCAGAAGCTAGGAATATTGAATCTTTATTCTTTTGCTTCTTGAAAATTAGAAGAAACAACCTAAATTACCCCATGAAGTTTTCTTCTTTCAATTTTACTCTGAGAAATTGATATTGATGTTCTTTTTATTGCAGTCTTTCCATTCCTCATTTTTAGGCTCCTGAATTTTCCATTTTATTAATTTTGCTTGTATGTGAACGTGACTGTTGCTTATGTTATAATGCTACAGCATGTGTTACATAATGTGAAGTCTAAGATAATCTTCTATCTATTTTGTGTAAAATGATACAGCTGCAATATTACCTGATTCTGCCTTGTGTACTTAAGGAATTATTATACGTGTGCATGTTTTGTGGTGTTAACGAGATACGTTGCCTGAACTTTGGTCTTTGCCATGTTTGTCTGGTTAAGAATCCGATATTTTTGTGAAAATATATATGAGCTAATATGTATGGTTTTATTCAGCCTCCCCTTCTTATTTAAAACCTTCAAATTGATAATTGAAATAAATTGTGTTGGTTGTGGCAATGTTTAATGACTGAAATCACCTCAGGCCTCAGGTTTTGTCATTAGTCTTGACAACCTGTTGGCCAACCCAAGATGTTATAAATTATGTTTTGCTGAATTAAGTCACGTGAAAACACAAGATATGATACTCACGGTGCTATTTTCCATTGAATGTGATTCTGTTCAATGCCATTTTGTCCCAGATTTGGGAATAAATGTTCTTGAATGCTATTTGGTTGAGGGCTGATGATCTTGTTTCTAACTTCTAACCAATCTATTATTCTTTCCAGTTGGAGACCTGAACCACTTAATATCTGCCACCATGAGTGGTGTCACTTGCTGCCTTCGCTTCCCTGGACAGCTCAACTCTGACCTTCGGAAATTGGCAGTCAATCTTATACCATTCCCACGGCTTCACTTCTTTATGGTTGGTTTTGCCCCCCTCACATCTCGTGGATCACAGCAATACCGTGCCCTTACTGTTCCTGAACTCACCCAACAAATGTGGGATGCTAAGAACATGATGTGTGCTGCTGATCCTCGACATGGCCGGTACCTTACTGCATCGGCTGTTTTCCGTGGCAAGATGAGCACGAAGGAAGTCGACGAGCAAATAATCAATGTCCAGAACAAAAATTCATCCTACTTTGTTGAGTGGATTCCAAACAACGTGAAATCCACTGTTTGTGACATCCCACCCACTGGTCTGAAGATGGCTGCGACTTTCATTGGTAACTCGACTTCAATCCAAGAGATGTTTAGGAGGGTCAGCGAGCAGTTCACTGCCATGTTTAGGAGGAAGGCTTTCTTGCATTGGTATACTGGCGAAGGTATGGACGAGATGGAGTTTACTGAAGCCGAGAGTAACATGAATGATCTAGTTGCAGAATACCAGCAGTATCAAGATGCAGCTGCTGATGAGGAATATGATGAAGAGGAGGAATACGATGAGGATGCTGCCTAATCAAGCACTAAGATGTGTCGTCTTGTGTTTTATTGGATATGATCATTGGGTTGATGAGTACATTTTGTTATGTTTTATTGTTAATGTTTCTCTTTGCTTGTTACCAAAATCTGCATGTTAGACTTGTTTCGTAAAACTAGTTTTCGTTGTAGTGTCTGTTGAAACTTTGAATATATCAATTAATCAATTGATTGAATGGTTTAGCTATCTTTATGTTTTTTGTGAAATTAGTTTTTGTTAGTAAAGTCAAAAAGCGTTCAAAACAAACTTTTACTCTTTTTCATAACTTAGCAACTCCAGTCCTATTCTTAATAGCATCACTCAAATAAACTATTAAATGTTATGCTTCTCATCTCTCTCAATTGTTTTACACTTAATTCATGTAACTTGTGAAAATTTGATGTTTTGAATCACGTTTCACCTTACCAATGGATCAACACAGTGGCTATGTTGGAGGGTTTTTTTTTTATCGAACCAACATAAAGGTGGAGTATTTATTAATGAATTTTGCTACTTGTACAACATTTCACATGAAGGGGGGCCCACGATTTTTTTATTCATCGTGAACCCCCTTCCGATATGAGTGATTGTCAACTAATGTTGTCAACCAATATTGTACTTGTAGCATGGTTCTTTATTAATAATGACAATAAAAAGGAATTACAAATTTAGTAGAGGACATACGACTTGACTTCCAATCAACGAAAGTACAATGTCATTGACTAGTCTAGAAGTTGAAATAACATATCCACAACTTTATTAACATAACACACGTTCATTCATGCTAGATGGCTTCAAGAAATGATATCCAATCCTCGTACATTTTTTTGGAAGGGAATTTGGGAAAGACAACTCGTACGGCAATAGCATATTTGGCTATGCCCATTGAAAGTCATTGGGTGTCAAGTGTCTTTCTATGTCCGGGTGGGATTGGAGGCGAAGAAATATTTGGGCCCTAAACATATTGTTTTTTTACCATATGAATTAGGCGAAGAAATTACAAGTTACCTTTTTATCTCAATTGGACCAATATTAAACTTCTCCTCCATCATAATCCCATCAAAAATCAAAGCATCCACAGTCCTTTTCCTTGTAAATTCTCTATTGTTTTTATTTTTTATTTTGGGCCCTCCAATTTTCCTTGTGAATAGGCGAAGAAAATTTCTTAATCTCTAGAATGTTCGAAGATCAAGAATTCATTGTGTTAGGCAGATAAATTTGACAAGCAACCACTAGAAAATGACCTTAGAAATATCGAATAAGGTTGAGAACAAATATTTCTAAATGTTCACACAATTTTTTTTTACCCAAAATTGCTATTTCTTGGTTAAAATTGTAAATTAAATATTTAGAATGGAATTGAAAATCCACATTTCTTTACTATCATATACTCATATTTTCAATCAAATCATTATCTGTTTATGAATTTTATCTATCGAAATACTCGTAATCTATTAAGACGTCCGAGAATTCGTCTATTCTTACCCTTTAACTCATTAGAAAACAAACAGAAAAACAAAGCTGTACTATGAAACATGTTCACACTTTTAGCTCATCACAACCATTTATTTTTGAATTTTGCTATTTGTACATCCTGGATGACATTTTCCCTCACAAGAAAGGAGGATCCACGCTCCAATAAAATAATCATAGCCCCCCTATTGTGAGAGAAAATGTCATTCGAAATGTCATCTCAAATGTACATGTAGCAAGATCGTTTATTTATCTATCGAAATACTCGTAATCTATTAAGACGTCCGAGAATTCGTCTATTCTTACCCTTTAACTCATTAGAAAACAAACAGAAAAACAAAGCTGTACTATGAAACATGTTCACACTTTTAGCTCATCACAACCATTTATTTTTGAATTTTGCTATTTGTACATCTTGGATGACATTTTCCCTCACAAGAAAGGAGGATCCACGCTCCAATAAAATAATCATAGCCCCCCTATTGTGAGAGAAAATGTCATTCGAAATTTCATCTCAAATGTACATGTAGCAAGATCGTTTATTTTTTGTGCTAAAATGATCCGAGCCATCAATCCCATGAATTTTCGAAGCTTCTCATGTTTGGATATATTATTGACACATGGCACAAGCACTATCTGCCACGTGTAAAAGGCATCGTCATATATGCAAGTCTACAATAACAAGCTCACAATTTTGACTTTTCTTGTTTAAAAAATCTATAAATTTGGCATTACTCTGTTTCATTATTTCACATGCTCTGTTACTCAATTCGCCTTCAAAATTCCATCATACCAAAGCATTCTTATTCAATTCTAAGACTAACTTATTTTAATTCACTGCATATTTATTCAATTCCTTTGATTTCTCAGCTGATCAAGAAAAGGGTTTTTGTGTTCTGTGGCTTCCTCTTATATTAATTCAATAAAGTCTCTGTTTTGGGGTTTGAGATTAGATCGCACAATGGCAAGCAATTCAACTAAACCACAATCAATTCATGATTTCACTGTTAAGGTATACAATTCTTCACCTCTTTGTTTTTTTTTTTTTTTTTATGATGTTAAGGTTTTTTTTAATGGGTTTTGTCATATTTCTTAATGCATTTTTTTAATATATACCGTAATTTCTTGTTATGAGCTTCTCTTTTATATTGTTGTGTGATCGTGGTAGATAAAATTGTTCGGCGTGTTTGATGCGCAAGTATTGGAGATATAGAAGCTTTTTAAGTCTTTAGTATTGGCCGGTCTTGTCCAATCCTCCCGTTGAACATGGCAATTACGGGATTTTGAATAGGTGTCGTGTTAGGTGAAAGTTGTGAGAGAATGTGAGATTTTACCATAGGGGTGTGAATTAAATGAAAATAGAGACTACTAGAGCATTTTTTATATACTGGAAGAAGAGATCTATCATATATATGCTACAATTTTTACTTTTCACGTCGGTCCTATTCTTACGTTTCGAATGTAAATAAATTGTTACGTTGTCATCTTATCATACCTTGACGAAACTGCTATATTCTGAAATTCTGTGGTTGCAGGATGCTAAAGGGAATGACGTCGATTTAAGCATTTACAAAGGAAAGGTCCTGTTGATTGTCAATGTTGCATCACAGTGGTATGTGGTAGCTTTACCGAGTCCTTTAAAGAAAAGTCTGGATTTATTCTCGATTTATATTGTCATATATATTTTATATGAAACACTCCTAAGATGAAATCTTTGTACAGAAAAATCATTTTGCATTCTAACATTTGGTGTGTGCCTGATATGGCAGTATATTGCACATAATGTTCTTATGTTTAGAATCATGCTGGTGCTATTTCAATGCTGTAAATTCAGAGTCATTTTGTTTTCCAATTGAAAGACAACAAGTTAAGAACTCGATTAGGTGATAGAAAATATGCTGGTTTTCACTTTTCATTAACTTTCTATCTGCAATTGAGTGATGCGGTTTGGAAGCTTTTTACAAATATATTATGAACTGTTAATTCCATATTCTTTGTCATTAGAATCTTCTCATAGTAATCTATCTTGAATCGTGATAGATTTATATGTTCTCCCCACCCCCCAGGATTCATATGGTCGAAGAACACTGTAAATATCCTTGCAAGCCAGTTTCCTAGTTTTCAGTTTTTATTCTGTTTAATATTGAATTTCCTGCATATTTATGCACTGACCTAGTTGTATATTTGCTCTCCTTTTCTAAAGAAAATTCTCTTATTCCTTGTATGGTGCAGTGGCCTTACCAATTCAAATTACACGGAGCTAACAAAGCTTTACGAGAAGTACAAGGATCAAGGTTTGATTTGGTTTGCATTTCTTGGTCTTGATAATTGATAGTGCAGTTACGCATCACAAGTGAATAACTTTACTTATTTTGTCACTGGGCTGAAATATTTTTTTCCGTGCAACTAGAGTGATGTAGAATGGGAAATAGAAAGAGCGCGGTAAGATGAAATAAGAAATGATGGATTGGGAGGAAAATGTAGAGTTGAATTTCTGAATATTACAAATTAAATTTATACATTTACGACTAGAATAAGTGCATATTTTTGGCAGGTCATCTTTAAAATCTTCATCACGACTTTTCTATTTTTCCATGTTTTAAGGTTTAAACAGCAAACTGTGCAAGTTGAAAATCATCATTCCGAGACAATGTCATTTCTCGAACAACTTAGACTAATCGGTGATGGAACACAAATGGTAGAAAGCTCTCCCGTATTCTAGAGTGTCTGAATAATGATTTTCCTATTACACAGGTTTGGAGATACTGGCATTTCCATGCAATCAGTTTGGCTCACAAGAACCTGGCACTAATGAAGAAATTCAACAATTTGCTTGCACCCGATTTAAGGCCGAGTATCCCATATTTGACAAGGTAGGAATCATTGAAAAGCTTATTTCTGGATTTTCTTAAATGAACTATTGTTTCATACAAAATATCTATTATCTACTTCCATATCATCTCTTAATGGCATTAAAAGATTTTTTTTTTTCTTGTAATCTGTGATGAATATAGCTGCTTCTGTCAAATTTAAGAGACTTGTTTTCTTATGTTGCTTACCTTACCTCCATGGTATGTTTGGTAAGGTGATTTGTGGACAGCGTTAGCATTAGACAGTATTGAGAAAGAAAAATATGTTAAATGTCTATTGTACTGTCGAGACTTGTTCAGTACTCGTACCAAACGTGCTCTTGATGTGTGATTAGACTGGGTTCCTCTGTTGCCCATGCACATGAATTTGTTGACAAGGTTTAAATCGTGATCTTGTTCTCTTAATTCAGGTCGATGTAAATGGTTCCAATGCTGCTCCACTATACAAGTTCCTGAAGTCGAGCAAAGGTGGTTTCTTTGGTGACAGTATCAAATGGAACTTCTCCAAATTTCTTGTCGACAAAGAGGGGAGTGTTGTTGATCGTTATGCTCCCACCACATCTCCCCTTAGCATCGAGGTAATTATCATCCTACTATATGGTAATCTCGATTTTATAATTTGGTGAAGAAGGTTGCATGAGAACTCAAAAATTGTTCCCTTGCATTTCTCTTTGCAGAAGGATATAAAGAAGCTGCTCGAAAAGGCTTGAGCATTAGAATCATCTTATTGTGCCTTTCGGTTAATAGTAATAAACATCCAGATGAGGATTTCTACATCAATAAGCATTACAACCTTCACGTTTTCTATGTTATTGTGTTTCAAAACTTCCATTCTGTGTTTTGTTAAGAGTGTTATCTGTATAACAGTTTGGCTTTTATAAATGGATAGAGCTCCTTGTACACCTTTGTTGACACCTCCTATGAGTAAAAAATGTTATTAAGATCAATGTACCAAAATTTGTCAACTCACAGCTCACAGAGGTATAAACTATCATATACATGTAGCATAACCCTTTGTAAATAGTGTTGTTTTATTTGTTTGTTATATAAAAGTACTTGCTATTGGCGGCAAGAAGTAGTCTTTAAATTTTGCTTTGGCCCAGTAAAACTAGATTAAGAGCATGTTAAAGTGGGATCATGCATATACAAGTACCCATCATATGGCTAGAGGATGAGCATATCTTTTGGCCACAGGATGGGTCCTTAATTTTAATCATAACCTCACGCAAACATGCTCCTTAGAACACATGGTAAGCACCAGAGGACGTGCATAGCATAGCTACTCCTTTTCATGCCAAAAAGAAAAATGGAAAGTTCCAGAACTGCAAATTAAAGATTCAGGTTAAAATTGCAATGTAGACCCAATTAAAGAAATCCCACCAATTTCATCCAATTTGATTTCAAGATAACACACTAAACCTGCTAGAAATATTAATAGTTCCTATCAGTTCCAACAACCCTCTACCATTGCTACCTAAGAACCTAGTACTCAGACTCTATTACACGATATGTTAGTAAGACCCACAATCTACCGAAAGGGCAGACTGAGAGTATTCGAGTTCGCAAATTTCCCGGGTGCAAATATACAACAATATACAAAAACTACCATGCATGTGTTGTAGCTTGTATCACCCGAGCATCAAGTCAATCTGCATCTGAGAATTTTTCATATCAAGATGTGAATCTTGCGACCAAACACCAGTAGCAGAAATTGGAGTGAGATTTTGACTCGGGGCAGCACTAACTGGGGTTAATGACTTCTCAGCAGAATCATCTGCAGGAATTTTTTCATCTTTAGGTCCGGACTCTGTTTTGCTCTTTGCCTTTGAACCACCATATATGAAGCTACATGCAACCACCTATATTAACATTGATAATGCACCGTGTCAAAATAATTCGACTACATAACATTTGAGTAATGATAGCATAGGAAATAAGAGCTTTTTTGACTAAAGCTTAAGAAATGCAGCAAAAAGTTGCTTTTTTTGCCTGTCAAAATAAGTAAATTATTTCTAACTTTAATGGATTAAAAAGTTACTTTTGCTTTTTCCTTGTGGTCAAAATAAGTTAACTTATTTCCAACTTTAACTGATTAGAAAAGTTACTTACGTTAAAATTTACTTATAAGTTAACTTTTAAAGCTTAGAGGATCTCAAATTGACAAGTGATCACATGCATACCTGCACTGAACTTGCAGCAATGAGGTTACCGCCAATAGCACCACCGATTATATGTCCATCGGGGCTACTAACCGAAATACTTATACCACCAGTCCGATTGCGAGGACCACCACTTTCAGCAAGCAAATAAGAACCCGACAAGCATAATATCTCAAAACGGCCCTGAAAAAAGGTATTAAGACACGAGGTAGAAAGAAAATATCCTTGAATAGAGAAGGGCATCATCATAGCCAAAAAACACAAAAAGACGTTAATAAAAATTCAGCATATAATAATGATAATGCTATTTCCAAGTAGAGTAAATAGCAAGGGATAAATCTGAGAAGACTTCAAAGATATTAAATTCAGAGCTTGAATATGATTTAAGGTCTGAGGATACCTGAATGAAGATATGCAGAGTGGCACTAGAAAAATCAAATCCGAAATACTTACAATGGAATGAAAAAAAAGTATTAGATGGTAATGAGATGTCAATAAAAAGTCGTCATTTATGCGATTAAACCTAATGTTTATCATCTCAATTTTCATCAGCAAGAATAGGTTACGGCAGAATTCAAATTTCTGCACAAAGAAATGAATACATTTTCTTGTACAAAAATTTTTCTGATATCTACTGAATTTCCTCATTGGCAAATTCTTTCACAATACATATAAATGATAACATAAAAGTAATCATGTGAATATAAGCTTTTAATCCTTATCAC
Source organism: Osmanthus fragrans (assembly GCA_019395295.1). NCBI lineage: Eukaryota > Viridiplantae > Streptophyta > Magnoliopsida > Lamiales > Oleaceae > Osmanthus > Osmanthus fragrans. The sequence goes on from CM033355.1 coordinate 777,266, forward strand.
CAAGAGCTCAAGGCAGGAAACATTGTACTTTTCAAAAATAGATGCAAAACCATAGTAAATCAGGCATGCCACAGCAGAAGCACTTCAACAATATATACTATATAGTATAGAGAATGAGATTGTAAAAGTTTGATTAAAACAACGTGGTGAAACAATATATACTAATATAGTTACTTATCAAACCATAGAACGCCGCTTAATAGTTGAATTTCTATGTGGCTTCAGTTTACTTTAGCCAATTTTAAAGCTGAATGATGGCAAAAAAAAAAAACCCCGATATCTCCACTTAATAGTTGAATTTCCATTTGGCTTCGGTTTTGCCAATTTTAAAGCTGAATGGTGGTATAAAAAATAATAATAATAAAAATCCAGATTTTACTGAATTTAAGAGCAAGAGGGCACTAAAAGAATCTTAACCTCACGTGTGACAGTGCCACCAGAAGTGATAGGTTGTCGCAGTGTCAAGGAAGAAACGGACCCATTAGCGGACAAGATGCATAAAGCCCTCGGCCTTTGTTGTGCGAATGCCAATATTTTGGCTGCAACATCCTACAGGAGAAATTCATAAATACAATCACTTCTTTTACAATAGTGATGCAAACAATTTATTGGAAAATGGCACTTGGCCCGGCTCAATGCCAGGCCAAAAATGCGTCCCCCCCCCCCCCCCCCCCTCTTCCAATAGGGGGGCGCATTTTAGGGGGTCTGGCATTGAGCCTGGCCCCCTAGCGTAATTGCAATTTATTAGTGAATTATTATAATATTGAACAAAAAAGCAATCCGTGGCTCACTAATTGCATATGTATAGATGTTGAATTTTCATGTAATGCAAAAATAACAGGTTCAATCAGGCACACCCCACATGATAAGGGGAAAAAGCAGAATCCATGTCATCAAGCATAATAAATATAGCCCATGTTTGACAACCATTTTTTTCAAACTCTTTTTTTCTCATACTCATTGTCAACCACACATTCTCACAATAAAATATTCTTCACGTAAACCCAAAACTTTTCCTACTTTCTAACCAAACATTCACCAAAAATTTACTATTCAAAAACTCATTTTTTCCAAAAAAATTCTGTCAAACAGAGGCATAAGTTTAACAAAATAATTTAACCATTGAAAGCATATCTATGACATATTAGGCCTAAGTAAGTGACATGCAATAGAAGAGACAAAGAAAAAGAATTTGAAACATACCTCTCCAACTCCAATGTGCAAGACATGCGGCGTGAAAGCTAGTCCAGCTGAGCTGTTCATCCATTCACCTGATCAAAGAAAGTAAAAAACACATGATTTTCTCCCACCCAGAAAAAAAAAATATATAAAATAAATATATCTATTTAAATATAAATGTGACTGAAAGAGAAAGACCATTCGTTCTAACATTCATGGCCTGTGAACAAGTAGCATTTCCTAGATTCTTTCCCTTTCTATTTTACCTGCTCCTTTTGGTTTTTCACTATAGGGGGCAGCATACATTTTAATCAACCTAGAAGAAAGCATACAAAACATGCAAGTTTACAATAAACATTACAATAATAAAAAACCAGTTAGACCACCGCAGTATGTGCCAGTGGCTTCAGCAAAAACCATTCATTTTGGTGCACATTCAAAAAGAAAAAAGAAAAAGAACCAGCAATCAACCACAAATTGAAAAGCTTAATAAAAAAACTAAAACTAGTATCATCCTTATTCCCCCAAGGACTTGAAGTGCGCTTGACTGCTTGTGGCATTTGGTGATACAGCTTAGAAATTAAACTTATCATATGCATTATCTTTTTCTTATTTGTTACTTAGAGCATGTTTTTCTAATCTTAAAATCAATTTTTCCAAAGTATTTCGTATTTTGTAAAAAATCAACTGATTGCTTAATTCCAACTTTGATCAACAAAGAATTATATATATTCTAAAAACTTGTTTACTTACCAATAAGTAAATTTTCTAAGCTAACAAAATAAATAAAAAATATTACTAACTGCGTATTTCGTTATTGTTTGTTGAAATGCTCTTACCTTGCAAACAAAATACCATATTAAAGAGTGAATAGTTTAAAACAAAAGACATTGTATAACCTTAATCTAAAACATATAATACAGAATGAAACGGTGTAATTAACTACAATTATGTGAAGAAGAACAAAAAAACTTACCAAGAGGTGCCAGCTGCTGCTTCCATCCACTCCCCGGTGGCCGCCCTCTTTTTTTCTCAGTCGGAGTGATCCCTCCTGTGGAAGGTGTGGCCGCAGGCATTGAGGACAATGCTAATGTCATGTTAGCCCCATCAGGACCGTATTTCCTAGGCCTACCCCTTTTCTTCTTCTTCACTGAATCACCACTAGTCGACACGCTAGAGAAATCACCCTTGGTAATGCTACGGCGGAAATTGGGAGACTTGTTCTCAACATTGAATGTTGAAGCACTTATAGCACCACTAGCACCTACATTGGGTTGCAATTGAATGTTGGGATTCGAAACAGGATTGAAACCGGGTGAGGAATGCATCGCAACGCCAGCCGATAAAGTAATGGACACTCCACCGGCAGCATTAGAACCAGGTGCCGAACCACCAGACCCCCCTATTACACCTCTATTGAGGTAATATGGAGAGGAGCCCGGTAATGCCATTCCTTCTCTTCCATCCATGCATTTACTTAGCAAATTACACGCTAAAGATCAATCTTCTAATAAATTTTGTCACTGAAAAAATACAGCCTTTACCCTTTTCTAGCCTAAATCTGCAGTATTCAAACTGATCCACCAAAGAAATCAGAATTAAATTGCCAAAAAAATGGAGAAAAAACCAGACTCTTTAAAATTAAAACACTAAACAGAACAGACTTATAATTTCTCAACAAAGGTTTATCACGAGTTTGCCATAAATTATAGTAAGAAATAATAAAAATTCAAGACACGGAAATTTTTAGATCTTAACCAAACGAAGAATCCCAAAAGAGAAAAAGGAACTCAAAAAGTTTGAATCTTGAAACAAATTAAACTCCAAGAATACACATCAAAACTTATTCTCAAAATGCAGAAAATCATTTGCTCAAATGAACTGTAGAACCCAACTGTTCTTGAACTACAACACAACCCATCAAGAAAAAAAGGCATATAAAACCCTAGATTTAGAATGCAGGAAAGTGAGAAAGAGAGAGAGAGAGGAAGGGAAGTTTTGGGAAAGAGGGTGGGAGAGGGTAAAGACAAACTGAAATGAAATAGAAAAATTAGAGCTTTTGAATTAAAAAAAAAGTAAGATGAATACACCTTTATTTTCTTCAATAGTTTAATGAATTAATTAGGGTTTGAAGAGGGGTTTAGTCAGGGGATGTTGTAACTTGTAAGGATTTTGACTGGACTTTGAACCTATTGGTGGACAGTTGGGTGCATGGTGCACCTAAGCACCAACATGTCCTTATCAGAAAGAATAGTACATATGAAGGAATTAATATTTTATTATTTTTAGAAAAATAAATTTATAAGAATTGTCATGTTGATCTCAAATCATAGAAAATGTTCAAATCTTCATTAAATTATCACGAGAGTATGACTCGTGGCAAATATTCGAACACCAGTCCAAGTTGGCAAACAAATCTAGTTTCAGGCGTCCAAGGATCATGCCAAGATTTAAAGGAATTTTTTTTTATGATTTTAGCTATAATGAAATTGATTGTGCAATTATTATTAAAGTTTGCAAATTGACCCTTTTTAAAGATTGAGCATCAATCTGCCAGTAACACAGCAGGTTGGGGACCAAAGGAGTTTATTTTTTCACTCTTATTGGGAAATTTTCATAAATGTCACAAAAATAGAAAATCCATAAATTTTTTTCATTTGCACATAACTTGTTCAAAAATATCACTTTTATATTGTGAAAAGTCATCATTACCCCTAGTAAACACATTTTGACATGTCATCCTTTTCGACGAGTTCCGACAGTTGAAATATCGAAACCCGACATTTTGAAACTGTCGGGATAGACAATTTAACTGTCGAATTCGACAGTTAAACAGTTGACCAAGTTTGATCTTGCCGAAAAAAAATTTTCTCTACAGGGGCAAAAAAGAAAATAAATGACGTTCTTTCACATGATTTCAAAATGTGACATTTTGGTAATTATATTAGCCAAAAAGGCTACCTGGTGTAATATCTTCTTATTTTTTTTTATTATAAAAATAGTGTACTTAAGGTTAAGGATGTTAAATGGGACGAGTAGGCTCGCGCTTTTCTATGGAACGAGTCAAGCTCGAGCCGACTCACTCAACCAAAGTGTGGCAGCTCATGAGACAAGTCATTAGCAACTCACCAATATTTTTTTATGCTCAATTTGCATTTTCACTCTAATCAATTTGTACGTGAAGCAACGAGCTCATGAGTCAACTCGGCCCACACTAGAAATCGTTGCTCCTAACACCCCTCGGTGGACCTTTCTTGGGTTTGATTCCCCTATATTATGTTCATGCAACTAATGAACTAATCAAAAAGTGTGTACCATTTTTTAGGAAATTTCTTGATTACGACGAAAGTAGTGAGAATAATAATAATAATTGATTTTAAAAAAAAAATTTGTTACAAATAATTTTCTTTCTTTAGTCCAGTTTTGGTAATTCAAAATTATTTAACCGATTAAAATCATGTTCACTCGCATTGTCAATTAGATTGTGTTTAGAAGAGATTTCGACTTTCAAATTTTTAGAAGTACAAAAAGAGAGGGAAAAAAAATGTTGAACTAAATATCAAGTCGACCTTATCCTACACCCGATCAAAAATAAGACAACACATTGAATGTTTGTCCTTTTGAACAAATTCCGTTTATAATATGTCATTGTTTGATGGTGATTAAAATCAATTTTTTAATAAATTTTGATAAAAATGAATGAAAAACGCTGTTGAAAAATTATGAATTTTATAAAATGTATAATTAAAATTATTTATTGATTTTTATGTTACATATTTCGTCTCACGTATTGTCCGGTGTGTCGTAGGCCACCTTAGCATGACTATCCATCCCCTCCTTTGTCCTCTCTGTTGATGAATTTAATGTGACCTTTGGAGTCTTTTGCTTTTAGAAGTTTGTCTTTAAGGTATTTAAAGAAAGCAGAGAAGGACGATAAAAAGTCAAAAAGGTCTTTGGGAAGAACAAATACATTCAAATGTAATGAATAAATATTTAAAATCCGACTTTTGCATTGTTGTTTCTCAACTTTTAAAAAGGTACAAGTTGGTCTCCAATTTAAATTATACTTGTGGAATCAGTCACTCTTGACTCTTGACTTATATTGTCCAAATCTTAACCTGGATTTCATGAAATATGAGAATAATAAATGGACAACAATTATGGATATGTCATTAAAATTAATGTATGACATATTGACATTGACTGAGTAAAAAAACTTAATTTATAAGCTACTTTTAAAGAAAGTTGAACAATAAAAAAGAATATTCAGAAGGGTTAAAGCTTAATTCCACCATGAATGTTAAGCGGAAGGATTGAGAAATTAACTATATGAAAAAGAAGATGTTGCAGTTCTTATGGATTCATTGAAAATGATGAGGGCATCACCCTGTTTAGACATCTTATTTTATTTTGGACTACTTAACTTTTGTTTTATTAGTTGAGTTTGTATTATGGGTTGGCTCAAGCCCACTGGTAGAGTTATGTTTTACTATTTATATGATTTTCAATTGTAATTGGAAGGGACAATGAATTGATGAAGTAAATTGCTTGGCCTTTGCCTAAGTTTTCCCTCTTCTCCCCTTCTCCTTCCCCTTTTCTTCTTCGTGCCTTCTTCCCCCATTCTTGTTTCTCTTCTTCTTTACTTTTCTTTTCTGCTCTTCTTCTTCTCTATAGATTGCCTTCTCTTTCTTTGTTGAATATTTCCATTGATGCGGCATCAAATTTGGTATTAGAGCTAAAACCTGATTTATTTCATTAAGATGCTGCTCAAATTTGCATATTGGAAAATTGGGAATGATTGATGTCTTTCTCCACCTCTTCCTATAAACCTTACTGTCATATTTCTCCATCACTTCCAATCTCCCGCCACTTTCTCTGCCTCTGTTTCATGCCTGCAACTCCGCAGCAGTTTCGCCAAAAGGTCTATTTTTACCAACTTTCCAGCATCTTCATCCATTACATATATATACCAAAGCAACTCCAAACCCGTTGTTACAAAACCCAGTCACCATCTCCGCTGCCACGGTCCATTTCCCGACTGGCTACCTGTTTCACTTCCCAACCGAGTAATATTCCCTCAACCAAATCCACATACACAAGCACCAAAAAACCGACATGATTATTCTCCAAAACCCACTACCACCAAAATCGCTTATACACTAACTGCCCAACCAATCCATAACCCAATATACCTAATCTCTGCCAATTGCAATAACCATCTTCTATTGCCTCCAACCAGTGAAAATTCCAACTACCACTACAACCCACTATCCAGACCTCAAGCCCAAAGACAACTGGCGGTGACTTCACAGTAAGATCCTGTTTGATTGTCATATTTGCCATGAAAAATGTTACATCCGAGGAAAATATTTTTCACTTTGACCGTTTGATTGTAACGTGGAAATAAAAAAATATTTTCCAAGGTACAACCACTTTAAACTTGTTTTCAACAAATTTCATGGAAAATATTTTCCTATAGTTTAGGTGATTTTTTTATTTTTTAACTTACATGAAAAATATTTGTCTTTCCACCTTTGTTGTCAAACGGACCCTAACTGTCAAATTCCAATAAACCACAAAATACATCATACCAATAGCCCACTACAAACACTAATAGCCCAATCTATTCCAATCACACAGGCCCAACAATAACCCTAATCTGGTCCAACACACAAAAACCCACCAACTCACATCGCTCACTCACCTCTCCAACTCCACTATTCCCCGCCGTCGGTTAACACTCGTCGTGGGCAAGAAAGCAGTCACACCATTAGGACCTGAGTTGTCACATTATTGACGTCGCTACCCGCCGACTGCTTCTAATTGGCGACCTAAGCAGTTAACTCACCTAGTCTACAGCCCAGAGATGAGCGACTTCACGTGTCGTAACTCAGTTTTTAATTTCTGCCTAGTTTGTTATTTGTGCACAGTTATGCATATTTGTTTATATAATAGTTTGGTTTGCTTTTTGGTTAAAAAGAAAAAAGAAACGGGAGACAAAAAAAAAAAAAAAAAAGAAGAAATGTCTAACATTATACATAAGTGATCATTTATTTATGTTGATTTACAGCTTTGTCACCATAGTTGCGTCAATTTGAAAATTGTGATTGGAGCAGTATTTGACTCTTTTGAGTCTCGTGAGCTTTGACACCATAGTCGTGCAAATTTAAAAATTGTGATTAGAGCAGTGTTTAACTCTTTTGAGTCTTGTGAGGTAACAATTTTATTATATTGAACACGCGTTTTTCATTTTAGTATTTTGACTTGTCAATTTAAAAATTAAAAAAAAGTTATGGCGTGAATATCAAAGGTTAGGAGTCAACTTGTTAACAAATGGAAGAAAAATTCTTCGAACTTCATTGTCTTTTAACGAGCTCCTAGCGTTGTTTGAACACACTGAATATTTGTTTTTACAAGTGGACCAATTGACGATTGTTTCTAGTGATGGCAATGGGTCGAGTCGAATCAGCTCGGCTCGTGCTCGAGCTCGTTGCTCAACGAGCTTATGGATAACGAGTCGAGCCGAGCTCGGCTCGTCAAAAAAAAGATGAGCTCGTAGCTCGTGGGTTTTGACGAGCCGAGCTCGCCTCTTTTTTTTATTTATTTATTTAATACACGTTTTTTTTTTAAAAAATAGATTTTCGGTAAAATTTTATCTTATAAGTATTTTTATTTTGTAAACAATTTATTTAGACTTTGATAAAGTATATTTTTAAAATATATTTTTTTGTGAATTTATCTTATAAATAATACTTATAAATTTTTTGTAATTACAATTTAATTTTTTTACTTATAAATAATTTTTAATTAATATATTTTCATTTTCAAGTTTGTTTTGAAGAAAATATATTAATTGAAAATAATTATTTTATAAATGATAAAATTAAAAAAAAATATGAGAAATTGTCAAATGATTTTTCAAAATATTTTTCATTTTAAAAATAATAAAATATTAAAATATAAACCCTCCTCCTTTATCCGGGCTTGGGATCGGCTACTTCAATAGTTCAATTTCGAGTAGGCGAAGTTAAAAATTGTACACGAACAACTTGTTACATATACAATTTTTTTAAAAAAATTATAAAGGTATTAAAATAAAAATTCGTCATAAATATGATTAAATTAAATATCAGTTACTTGACTACATGCAATTTCGGCATATTTATCTTGCAGACGAAAATGAGCGTCTTGCCAGTCCTTCACGCACATTAATGCTTCTAAAATATCTTCTTTTAGTCGATTCCTAACTTCAGAGAGAACCCTAGACCCTGCACTAAAAGCAAATTTCGAAGCTACAGTGCTAACCGGAGGTGTTAGTAGATCTTTTGCCATTGTAGAAACTATTGGCCATCGACGTTCATACTTTCGCCAGAAGTCAACTACTTCTTCTGAATTTTTCCTTAATGCATTGTTACTAGGCCAGTTATGATTAAAGTAATCAAGTAATTCAGCAGGCAATGCATTTGAACTATTACTCGATGTTTGAGTACATGCAGTGGAAGACAAACTACTATTACTGGATGAACCATATGCATATCCAGTTTGACCATATCTATATGAGTTCATGCCTTCAAATAAATTTAAAATTTCGGCATCGTCATCTCCTAAATTAGTGGGAGGAGTACTTGTAGAGCCGAAGGGTACACGAGTAATATGTGTACCCATTCGTGAAGCATATGTTACATACATTTTAGATAAAGTTGCTTCCAAATTCCTATAAGTAATAGGTACGTTAAAAGTTAAAAGATTTTGACATTCGTTCAATTATAAATTTAGTACCCGATAAATTATATTGGGGGTCCATGACGCATGCTAATGGAAATAACATGGGCAAGTTTTCCCAATATTTTCTAAATTTTAATTTCATGGCAATTATAATTGAACTAAAATCGGGATCATTTTTATATCTATCAAAAGCCCTAAAAATTAGATAAAGACGTTGAAGGACCATACAACTAGTAGGATAATAAACACCAGATAAAATATTTGTAGAATCATAAAAACATTTCAAAAAAACTTTAATTTTAATAACTAAAGCCCAATCGAATTCATTCAAAATATTTTCGTCGTCGTCCATTATATGCCTATTGTTATAAAATTCAGTAATTAAATGTTCGAAACTTTCACAAGATTTTAATAATAAATATGTAAAGTTCCATCTATGCGCTACGTCATTAGTAAAAAAATTTGAATGCGACACCCCATTTTCGGCACAAAAATCTTCAAACGCTTGTTTTCTACTAGGTGTAATAGTGATATAAGTTAGTGCATTCTTAATTCGTTGAATTTCATCCTTAACATATTTTAAACCATCTTGTACTATTAAATTTAAAATATGGCATACACATCGAATATGAAATAAATAACCACCGAATTCGAGTTGAAATACTCTTTTCAATTTCTCGATAACAGCCTTATTTACACTAGCGTTGTCGAACGTAAAAGAACGAATTTTACTCTCGCATTTATATTCTCTGATAATGTTCATAATAGCACTAAATATATTGAGAGCATTGTGCGGATACTCAATAATTTTAAAAGCAATTATTCTTTTATGCATGATCCAAAGTGGGTCTATATAATATGCAGTTGCAACAATATAACCTCTTTTATTAATCCATTCCCATAAATTCGAAATTAAAGATATCACACCCCCATATTTTTCTAAATCGGCAATCAATGTTTTCTTTGCAGTTTCAAAATATTCTATTGTATCAGAATGAACAGTATTTCGACTTACCCCAACGTACCTCGGTTGAAGACATTCTTGCACAAAGGTAACGAAATGTTGGGTGTCCGTTTGTGCTAGTGGCAACTCAGATCCGGCAAGGTATTTCACCATTCCTGTTCGAGTTTTTTCCGCCGAATACATCCACGTACTAAGTGGCGTAGTAGTAGCACCGCTACCTGGACTACCAAATTGTAGTTACGTTTGATCAGCAGGAAGAAGACCATGTTTGGCCGCACATGTTTTGTAGTGACGGTTGAGGTGGATGGTTCCAATGCTTTTTGATGGGCCAATCATTGTTGACAGTATTTACATACTGCTTTGCTTTCTTGAATTCCATCGATCACACGACCAGTTTGAACCAATTTAAAATGGTCCCAACATTTTGTCTGCTTCTTCCCCTTTCTCTTCCCTCTTGCATCGGGAATTTCAATAACAGGTTCATCATCATGTTCCAAATCAATTGGAGCATCGACATCAACGTCATCCAAATCAATTGGATGACTACTTTCATGAACATTGTAATCTTCAATATTTTCTGGAATGGGTACTTCATCTAGACCGACGAACTCATTCCCAAATTGATTTTGGGGGCACATGTGCTACATTCTCGACTCCGATATCGAACACGTTTTCAATAAATGGGCGTGGATCCATTTGTGAATAATTAAAATTGAATATTGAAGAAGAAGAAGTGAAGTAGAATTGAGAAGTGAATGAATGAATATTATGTAGTAGTGTAGAAAATATATTGTAAAATCAAGATTATAATTTAATGATATGAATATAAAATGTAGAAGAGTATAGAAATAAGAATGAATGAATAATATTTGATTATAATTGATTTGTAGAGAGTATAGTAGAGAATAAGAGATTGATAGTAAATTTGGTGAGAAAAATGTTGTAATTGATGGGTATTTATAGGAAAAAAATGAAATTTGAAAAAAAAAAAAAAAATTTTTTTTTTACAAAACTCAAAAGTGACCGTTCTGGTCACTCTCTGAAAATTTTGAAATTTTTTTTTTTTTTTTGGACGAGCCCACGAGTCGGCTCGGCGAGCGGCTCGTCAAATGGCGAGCGGCTCATCTATTCGGCTCGGCTCGTTCAAATTTTTTTTGTTCGGCTCGTTGTTCGGGCTCTCTTTTACGAACCCGAGCGGCTCGTGGCTCGTTTTAGACTCGTCGAGCCCTTGAGTGGCTCGGCTCAATTGCCATCTCTAATTGTTTCCATGCACACATATATTAATACACTTGGCACAACATTGATCTCAAATAAGCTATAAAAACATCCCAATTTTGCTATACAAGTAGCAGCTATTTCTTGCCTTGATGAAATATTCCGCATTACAACACCTAACCCTCCTTTTTGTGATGAAATAATGCGAGATGTCTCTCCCTTGATTATATCGTCATTTGCATCTATCACGAGCACATCCATTCATTTGTAGGTTACGACAATCAGGATACTAGATACTATGGATAAAGCGAAGTACTACCTTATCATGTTGGACCTAGATTGCGAACGTATGACAATTGATATGTTCCAACACTTTCTTGCAGCTCTAAAAAGAAATCATTTAGGGAATGTCTTCGAATCCATAGAGACTATCATAGAGAGTGACAATAGTCCTCTAGATTTGATTACCCTTCTTTTGGATAGTGTTCAAAATAAACACAAAAGGGTTTCTTCTATTGCATTTAGTGTGGTGGAAAGACTTTTTGAGAAGTGTGTTGACAATATCAAACCTTACTTTTTTACGAGCTATAAAATCTTTAGGGGTTTGTTTAGATAATTATAGTATAGTTCTTTCTTCCATTTTCACAAAAGTTGAAAGTGGTGAACAGTGTATTGTGTCCCCAATTTTGACCACATATGTAGTCGATACACTTAACATTGACATAACTGAGAAAATACCTAAAGTAATGCCATCAATCAATCATTTCAGATGTTCCAGATCTCATGCCTACTATGATACATGACTTTCATGTTGACTTTGTTTTAGTTCTTTCTTAGTTACATGAGATTCCTCGAGTTGCCTTATTGTTCTCTAAGGTACTTACTAGATTGCACAATCTTCGTGTTGACATTAGGATGTTGCCCACTAATTATCAACACGCTATCCTAGCTCATCATTATGTTGACAACGTTCTTAAATTTTATGTTAAATTAAAAGGTCAAATCATTTTCGATCATGAAATTTTTGAACTTACTTTCGAAATGCAATATAAATTAGAGTATTCGTATAAAGGTTTTCTATTTGACTAGCCACCTCACTTCAATTAAAGTTATATTTTCAATATAAATAAATTGTATCCTAATCAAGGCATATTTGAGTCTTCGATATTGCAATTTTATGTCTCTACAGCCAATCTCCGATGCCAACTTCTTATACTACCCAACCACGTGAAGATTTTGGAGATGAATTACATGAGTATTTGTCATTTGGAGTCCAATATCGATACTTGATTAAAAGGAGAGATCGTCCACCTTGGTCGGATTATATTCTTGAGGATAAGTTGCCATTTTCAATGTTATTAGCCGTTGAGTTTCGATATTTGATTCATTAGAAAGATCGTCCACCATGTTATGAGTTCAAACACTTAACTTGGAGATTGACAGTAGCTCTTTCGTGATTTATCTACTCAACAGGGTCGAGTTCCTCTTCCACCCTGGAAGAATTGATGAGGACATCACCCTGTTTAAACATCTTATTTTGTTTTGGACCATTTAACTTTTATTTTATTAGTTGGGTTTGTATTATGGGCTGACCCAAGCATGGTAGGGTTCTGTTTTACTATTTATGGATGATGAATTGATGATGTAAATTGCTTGGCCTTTGCCTAAGTTTTCCCTCTTCTCCTTCCCTGTTTCTTCTCCGGGCCTTCTTCCCCCATTCTTGTTTCTCTTCTTCTTTCCTCCTGTTCTGCTTTCTTCTTCTCTGTAGAATCGTAGATTGCCTTCTCTTTCTCTGTTGAATATTTCCATTGATGCTGCATCAGAAAATGTAGATCAACCTGTAAAAAATGGGAACAAGATCGGCCCGGAAAGGTTCATAGGTTGTCACCAAAGATTATAATGTTTCTTGCACAAAGCTGGATACCTAAATGGTTCTTTAATTAACTAATTACTTACAGAAAAAGCTGCATCATACATTTTCACTTACAAAAAAATAGGAAAAAGAATAATTGACACGAATTCTGCAGATCATTTTGATCAGGGAATACTTTACTCCATCGATTTTAAACTTGGATTCCGGTTCACAAAGTCCAGGTACCCCTGCCAATGATGAACGCACGACTTGATAAGATAAAGTAGCTCAAATCTCCAAAAGGAAATTAAGTTCTCTCCAAGAAACAAAGGAACTCGAATATTCAACCGGAACTTTCAATTTTCAATCAAGATGTGTAACTTAAATACAGTACATTAGAAGTTTTTCCAAACATTTACATGCCAATAAACTTGAGAACTATTTGAAATTATATGCTTTGGACTGTGTGAAGTCTAATTACACTAATCACTTAACCCTTCGACCGTGGATCGCCCTGAATCCCTGTCCTGTATGAAGGAGTCTAAGGTGCCGTTTTCCATATGTGAAAGAATGAGGACGGAAGGGTGGAATTTTCATTGTAAATGGAAACCATTAATAGTAACAAGTGGTCATAGTTCGAGTGTATTTTAGTTGTATTACTGTTTTTGCTCTAGGGATTAGGATCAAGGTTTAATTCCTAACAATACATCTGTTGCGTTTCATCTATGATCAATTCGAAATTTAATAACAGACCTAACAATACATTTATTGCATTTCATCTATTAGAAATTTACTTACAGAAAAAATGAAATATGTATCTTCCTTGCATGTGAAATTAACAAGTTATCATCTCATTCTAGTTGGGGAAAGGCAGCAATAATTCACCTTCTTACAAACAGAAGGAGTTTATATTTGATCAGTGGAACTTTTCATCAAAAATTCTGCAAAAGATTTGATGGATGATCCTACTAAAACAAAATTTGCTGAAGAAATGGCGAAATAAACATCTCATATTAGAAGGTGCTTCATACCTGGAGTATTCCAACAGCAGCAAATTTGTCAATTATTGTCTTTGACAGCACCGGATTTAAGTTCAAAGGCTTCAAGAGCAAATCGACATTCTGAGATACACAGTTCAATATATTCATTAATAAGTACATCTCCTCGAAAGATGAAACAATCACAAGTTTCAATTCAAAATCACAAAGAGTGATGACAAATGAAAAATGGATGAACACCGCAAGTACAAGTTACACACGCATGTTTGTCACATGGTATGAGATCATAATTTTATTTTATTTTATTTAATATAGTTAGGCTTTGTTTAATCCGTCAAACATGTAGGAATAAATTTCAGAGTCGTCGCATCTTAAAAATTCTATTTCTTACCTTGGTTTAACCAATATACTACAAGTATTCGTTCGAGCACAAATGAAAGCATACCCTTTCAAGTAATATACAAGTGAGGACGAAAAAAGTAGTACAAACCTTCGATGTAAAGCACTCGTCCCAAAAGGTATAATTTAACTCTTCAAATTTCCCAGTTCTACAAAGATCATCGATGAAAAGCTTCACTTGTACAGCCTAACAAAGAGATGAGACAGAATTGGTTCGTTGAGTTATAAGAGGGACTAGAATGACACATAGAAATAGACTAAAGCAATAATCTTTAAGATGAAAACGCACATATGGGGAACTTTTTTGTCTGTCGAAAGGGTAGCCTACAACAAAACCTGTCAGGTTAAGTTCCGAAATCTGCACACAATGGAAGTTATTAAATGATGATTCAGGACAAAAGGTCTACTCAAGGAAACACAAGTAATTTATTGTCGAAGAACGCCTCTCATTAATGCCATAAACAATTAATACATTAGTTAAAGATAGATTTAATCAATGACAGTCAATTATATGCACCAGAAGTTTAATCATTCTAAGAAGTGGCTTCTCAGTAACAAAGCCCCTTAAATTCGTACAGAACCTGCTAGTGGAGAAGGACCTGCTAGGAATAAGAGACATGGGGCTAAACAGAGCCAAAAAAGATCTTTCTAGTATCTTCAGGCCTCATTAGCACAGTTGTTTGATTACCTCGTCCAATCTGTTTTCTCTTTATTTGATCTATTGTGATTTTATGCTTTCATTATAGAATTACTGAACAAGTTCCTAGAAAAGGAAATGCACAAACATGAAACAGCGTGTACTGAAGGAACCTCGCAACAAAGTGAAACACATGCTCTGGCTCTCAGTAAAACTGACCCAAAAATAAAAGCCAGACATAGGATAAAGAACTAGAAATCATAGTCTACAATGTTCTTTTAAAGATACACACCAAATGAAAAGCACAAGCACTTCAAGCAACTTTTTAATAACTGGCTACTAAAATTTCACTGTGAGTGAGAACATAATGGTATTAGATGATAAAACTGAAGGCTACTCACCAGACTTTCAAGATCACCCGCCATCAACTGTATATTTGTTTTCTTGCGAAGCAGAACACTGTGTATGCAAGAACATCAAACCATTCACCCTAGTACAATTTACAAAACTTCAAATTGTAAATTGAAAATTAAACAAATACAGAATAAAGCAGCTGCAATACCTAAGGGGTGATGCAATTTTGTTTTTGACATCAGAAACAGCGAGACCCACGTACTTATCTCCCACATCCAAGCCAAGTAAACGGCTTTTCTTTATCTCATTCGACTTCAACAATTCTTGGAACAAGTTTAATGGCTTCAAGTACTTCATCTGTACATTTTTATATCTCTCATCAGCCCCAATATTCAAATCATTATACTGAATTATTTCGATAAATTAAACGATGAATAATTTAGACGTAAAATAATAAATATTTGACAGGGAGCACATGCAACTTTCTCATTTCTCATTAAGGCATTTTGACGAACAAATGAACTGCACAGCAAACACTTGCAAATTTACCTACAAAAACCCATAAATACATCCTATATATATATACAGATTTACCCACAAACAGAGAGCCCACCTTCAGATCGAAAATAAATATAAAACATGAAAGTATTACAATCAAATTCTGTTTTGAAATATGGATTTTCTCAGTACAAAAATTGTCTTGGGTAAAAGGTATTTTTTTAAGTCAGGGTATCAGGTCATTGGGAGTCCAGCCCATTTACATGCAGTAGTAGATAGTGTTCAAAATAATTAAAAGCTAAGGGTGCATTTGGTTAGCATTTCGGTTTTCTATTTTGAAAATCTATTTTAAGATTGCTGAAAAGGCGTTCGGTTTATCATTCTGAAAAACTATTTCTCAATACAAAAATAGGAAAATGCGTTTGCTTTAGTGCTGTCAAACATTGATAAATTGGATCATCTATCAAACATTGATAAATTAATTTAATAGTGCTGTCATTTTCTTTTCAACTTTAGCTTAAAGCTCTCAAGAAAATTTTCAATTGTCCCTTGCACGGGCAATAGCCCCCAATTCCCATCAGGATTCTACCCCGAAAGAGCAACTTGGTGATATCTTAGACCTTTTATTATCAAGATATTTTAGCATGATCTTTCTACTAACATTTTGCCTTTATGATCTAATAAAATTTCACTCAACATTGGACAACTGAATCAACTTGTGCACAGCACTTGGGAGTTGTCTGCACAATCATATTATTAACTTGTCAATCAGTAGGGAGCAGGAATAAATAACTTCAATTAGTTCATTTATAAAACAACTAACAACATGAAAGGGAGAATTAACTAAATAAGATAGCTGAATGCAATTCCCTAATAAAATGAAATTGATAACCAGCTAAAGTATGCAGCATAAATAGCATATAGCAGCAGCAGCTGAATCAAAAATTGTGTCAATCAATTCCAATTCAAGAGATATCTTGCCAGAAATCCTTCATTTTGAGTCAGTAGTTGAGCCATGGTCTCCCAAACAGAAAATTGCAAATCATGAAGCCTATATGGAGGAAAAAAAAAAATTATATATATATATATATATATATATATATATATATATATTGGCACTTTAATCGCCTAAATGCATCAATTACTTGTTCTCTTAAAAGCTTTTGTCTTGAAATGTGCAAACAAATCTGTTCAACAAGTATAACGATCACTACCTAAACAAGCAGAATGACATCGGAAGAACTCATGTCTGATGAATAAATTTCACAGGCAAAAACAAAGCTAGTTCTACAAAATTGTAACTGGTTGCTTTATACATATGATGGTCCTAGCATATCCATCATACTGATAATCTCGGAACCAACTTTTTACTATGGCAATCAAAATCTAGCATAAAACCTTGCCCAGATTAAAAAAAAGCATACGTATTTAACCTCACAAAATTAAACTTGAACTAACTTTTTATCCGAGCCCAAAAATTTAAGTAAACCCTCGACAAATAAACTCAACTTTTTCCTTTTAACATCGGAATCCGAGGAATGTATAAATTATAATGGCTCAATCTTACTGAATGTACAATCAACGAGAGTAGAAAATAGATAATTAAGCACCTGCTTGTCGGAATCAAGGGCGGATCCAGGAATTTTTTGCTCACGGGCTAAAATTTAAAAGTCGATATAATAAATTCATATATAAATTAAAGTCAAATTCATTTAGTTTGAAATTGTTCCCGACGAGGTTTTAAAACATAAAATTCGTCTACAACAGAGTCTATATCTATCTTGATTGGTTCTCGATATCGAGAATGATATCACTCTAACGACAATCAAAATATAATTTAGTAAGCCGACAAGGCAACAAAAGTAATTCATTAGGCTGGCAAGGCAATAACAACAATCATTAAACTGATAGGGCAGCAAAAATAATTCATTAGGCAGACAAGACAATAACAACAATCATTAAGCTGACAAGGCAACATTTCAACAAAACAATTTAGACAATTAGGCAAAAACATTCAATTCAATATTTTTCCGGCAAGGCAATAAGCAAAGAGATGAGCACATTTACTTACTATGGTATATTTAAGCTTTTGCTTTTCCTACGTGTCTGTGGAATTAAGTCTGTTGACTTGACAATTAAGCCTGTTGACCATTAAGAAGAATTCCGCATTAGATTTTAGAAATAACTTTTTCTACATCAACAACCAGTCAACCACAACCGATGAAGCCACAAATTTACTAATGAACATCAATTGTTTACAACTAAACCACATAAACAAAAATGTGCAAGTCAGTGTAATAGTTACAGCCTATTTAATGTTCATTAATTGAAGTTGAACATTGGGATTAGATAAATTGCAAACATGAAGATAAAAATACTAATCAAAATCCACAATCAAAGAGCTACCCAATTCATAATTTCCCAAATAAATTGAAAACTGAGCCACTGGCCAAATCCAAACACTAGAGTAGTCTTACCTTACCTCAGTTTCCTGGGACCATCACAATGCAATGAAAACGAAATAATGTAATTTTCATTAATCGAACAATGGAATTAGATAAATTTCAGTCATGAATATACAAAAATACAATTCAAAACAGCAATCTAAGAGGCTAATAAGAGCTATCCAATTCATAATTTCCCAAGTAAATCGAACACCCTAAAAAGCCCCAATTTCGAAAACCCTAGCCGCCGCCCCCGCCTCTAAACGGCTAAACCTCCTCTGCCGACTGCCTCCCTCAACATTTAGAGATTAGAAGCGCAATCAATGATTCACCTTAACCTCCTCGACACCGCCCTCAAAACAGAATGGAAAAAAGCACTACAATCAAAGACATAAAAATATTCCACCACCAAACTGCCAAAATCGAAAATACATACCAAAGTATTCCACCAAAGTCGTGACTCGTCAATGTCGTCAATCGTCATTCATGGACCTTATCATTGCAGTTGCAGGCTTAGTCTTACAGCTGGGACGGAGTGGCGGAACGACAATGGGACTGGGAGGATAGGAAGCCAATGGTTCGAATAATTAGGTTTGGATTTGATTCGTTTGTTGATTAATGGGTTCAATTTTACATTTTGTTCGGCCTTCAGTACATAGATTGGACTTCATTTTTTTATTTAATTTTTTCATTTTTGGGGACCCGGGCTGCATATCTGACCTAAACCACAAAAAATAAATAAAGTGGAAATTACATCATTCTCTACCTTAAAATCATGAGTTCTAAAATAAGGTAGAAAGTTTAGGATGTGTTCGGTATAGATTAAAATCGGATTAAAATTGAAAAACTAGCCGTTATTGTTGACTTTTATTAGACGAGTGGGACCCAATAACGGCCATATTTTCAATTTTAATTGCTACCAAACGGGCTCTTAATCTTTCAAAAATCAGAAATTTTATTTAATATTTTAATTAAATTAGATATTAAAATTATTTAATTCAACACAATACTAAACCAAACCCTAATATTCCTTCCCCCCATTTTATCTCTCTCTCTCTCTCCCTCCATCCCTCCCTCCCCACGCCCCCCGTTTCTCTATCTTCTTCCTCTCTGCCGGTGCAACATTTCTCCACTGTGCCGACAGTGAATCCATTTGATTTGTTGGGAGACGATGATACGGAGGACCCGCGCAGCTTATTCAAAAGATCGAGCCGAAGAAAGCCCTAGCTCCCTCGACGCCGCCCAAGCATCAGCCGCAAACTAAGCCGGCTACTACTGCGGGGAGTGCTAAGCTTCCTTCGAAGCCTCCTCTGTCGCTTCTTTTATTACTATTGTTAATTTGCGATCTGTGCGGTGGTGGGGGTTGGGTGTGGTGGTTTCCGATCTGGAGGGTTTTTCTGGTTGCCGTGGTGGTGGTTCTGTGTGTTATAATGGTGGTTGGGTGGTGGTTTTGATGCGGCGGTCTGGTGAGTTAGTGGTGGTCTTGGAGCGGCATCTAGGTTGCTGTGAAGTCCGGCTTGGTTGTGGCGTAGTAATGGTGTTGGTGGTTCAGTGGTGGTGGCGTGACGAGTGAAGGTGGGGTGCAACTCGTTGGTTGGTGGACAGTGGTGGTGATGTGTGGCGGCAACGGTGGCGTGATGATTGTGGGTGGTTGATGTGACGAGATTTTTGCTAGATCTGGTGGCGGAGTGGGTTTGATGGCTGCGGTGGTGGTGCTAACTGCTATGACATTGGTTGTGAGGAAAAGTGTGACCGTGACTTCCACTTGTGACTCGAAATTGGATATGTGACCTGAATATTTGCGACCGTGACTTTCAATTGTGATCAATAATTTGATAAGTTGTGACTAAAAATTAATTCGTGATTTATTGTGATCTATAAATAAATTGTGACGAGTAAATTTTTGATATGTGATCAATGGAACAAATTGTGACCTATAAAATTTTTGAATTGCGACCTCAGAAATAATTTGTGATCTATTGAAAGTTCAATCTGTGACCTCAGAAATGATTTATGACCTATAAATTTTTCACATGTGACCAAGGAAAAAATTGTGACCTTTAAAATTTTTGAATTGTGACAGTAAAAAAATTTATGACATTTAAAATTTTTGATTTGTGATCGAAAAAGTTATATGTGACTAATTAAATTGTGAATCTGTGACCGATGAACAAATTGTGACCTATAAATTTTTTGAATTGTGACGTAAAATAATTTTTGACATTTAAAATTTCTAATTTGCAACCGAAAATAATATGTTACTAACTAAATTGTGAATCTGTGATCAAATTATATAGATCTGTGACATTAATATATTTAATTAATTAAATATATATTTAATTACTTAAATTATAAATAAAAATTAATAAAAATCTTATTTTTAAAAGTTGAAACTTATTTTCTTATTATTGAATTGGATCAAAGTTATACTCTTACTTATGAAAATTTCTCATAAATAAATAAGGGATTACTGGACCCGGGCTTGGACAGGCACGGGCTGTACTTCGTGCCTGGATCCGCCCCTGGTTGGAATGGAACGTGGTGACCGAAATAGAAAAGTGGTCGCTGAACCAATAGGTGAGGGAGAGGAGAAATGGATGAGACCGGATCAGAGAGGGCAAAATGTTTTGAGGGTTTTAATTTGATTTTAATTTGAATTAAGCTATTTGTATAAGGTGTGTTTCACGATCCCATTGCACCCTCAGATGGAGTTTGGCCCCACGTCCAATAAATGTGTGGGTCCAACCTCATATGAGAGGCATAGTGAAGTCGGGTAAACGAACATGTAAACATCCATATACGTATAGCGAGATTGTTTTAATATAGTTTACTATTTTGAGTTTTTTATCTTATTTTCAGTAGCGCATTTTGGAAAATGATTGACCAAATGCAATTTGGGTATTTTTCAAAATTGAAAATAACAAACCAAAATATCCTAGTCCGTTTAGTTTGTATTTTAGTTTTGAGTTTTGAATTTATTTTTATTTTTTTGTTTTAAGATTGCCAAAAATGCATTTACTTTATCATTTCAAAAAATAATTTCTAAAAACAAAAAATAGAAAACATGTTTGGCTTAGAATTTTGAATATTTTTTATGACATTTTGTTTCATTAAATTTAGTTATTCAGTAAAATAGAACAATTTTATATTAATATATTATTAAGTAATAAATACATTTTTAAGTTAGTGAATTTAAAAAATATTTTTTTCACAATATAAAAGTAAAATAAAATAAATAATAAATTGAGTTAAACATATATGAAATAAAAATAAAAATTAAAAATGTGAACTGAGAATATTTTTATTTGTGATCATTTAAATATATTTTTTAGAATTTTTATGTAAATAAGCATTAAAAGATTGCACTATTTATATTTTTTTCTTTGAATTTTTTATAAGTTTATGTTTACTTTATATTTTAAAATTTTGTCTAGAATTTATCAATTTTATTTTTTAAATTTACTTTTTTGAATTTTATTTTTTAATATTTAAAAACTTTATTTTTTGAAAATTTAAAATTTATTTTAATCTTTGAATTTTTAAATAAAATTTTATTAAAAACATATTTTTTCACGTTTTGAAAGAAAGAGTGTTTTCAGAATTTTCCTTTAAACTACTCACAACGTCAAAAATGCGTTATGAATTTTATGTTATAAATATAATTTTATTTTCGAAAATATATTTTCAAAAATAAACCAGACTAAACAAATTTCACTATTTTGTAAAATTGAAAACTGAAAACAATAAATCAAACGCAGTCCAAAATTTTACTATCCATCAAATTTTGATCAAGCATCAAGGTTCCTCTTAACACTAGATTTTGATTATTCCATAAATGCTTGCCAAAAGGGCTATGGAAATTGACTATTGTATTTCAACCATCAATCCTTTAATCGAGTTGTTCTTTTCATAATCAAAGCTGAACGAACACTAAGAATTTGGAATGGATCCTCTATTTAGAATGGGAAAAGGCACTTGAACAACCCCCCGATTGTCCGAGGTTGTGCGGTGCCCCCCCTTTTGGGGGGCCTCTGTGCAGGCCGCCACACAACCTCCCGGACAATTAGGGGGTTGTTCAAATAGAAGGGTCCATTTAGAATTGAAATCTTACCCACTTTTTTTCATTGAAAGGGTATGTTGATGGGATAATTACGCAGATATTGATAATCACAATGCTTAATTAAAAATTTGAATCGACTTATGTTATTCTTTACATATTCGAGATGATATCTTGTTAATCACATATATTTTAGACTAAACAAAAAATGTAATTAAGTTTTTTTGACACTATTTAGCTTAGGCGAGCCACAGAATCCATGCATGCAACTTCTATTCTTCACGCACAAAACGCCTTCACATTTTTGGACAACCCAACTCACCAATTGAATTGGATCACACCATTTGCTACCTCTAAAATGACATTACTAAAAAGTATAAAGAAATTAATAATTTGTATAAAACTATAAAGTCCAGCATACAAAATACACCCTTATCCACTTATT
Organism: Osmanthus fragrans; assembly: GCA_019395295.1. Lineage (NCBI taxonomy): Eukaryota > Viridiplantae > Streptophyta > Magnoliopsida > Lamiales > Oleaceae > Osmanthus > Osmanthus fragrans. The sequence goes on from CM033355.1 coordinate 800,033, forward strand.
TATCATGGTACATAATACAAAATTCAAATATAAGGGATCTTGAGGTAAATTTCACCTATGGAGGGAGATGGTGCATTGAACAAAACATTAAATATTTAACAAATTTTGGGAGATCACATAATTGTACGTGGGAATCCTAGCTAATATTAAGTAGACAACATTGATTAGTAGCAAACGACAAGAAATTTTAAAAACTAAAACTCATTTCCCAATAACTTAAGATAATAATATGCGCCAGGGATTCTTTATTTAATAATTGGGTTGGTCCGCCCCCCCCCCCCGCCCTCGCAGCTCGAAACCTCCAAAATACCCCTGTTTAAGGGACCATAAAGGAGTATTTAAGGGGCAGTTTTGTCTTTTAGGATAGGTTACCAATCTTGAAGGTGCCTAGAACGGTGCCCTTAAAAAGTAACGTTAAAGATGGTCACAGCCCCCCGGGACACATTCAAATTGATAAAGGATGGACATTGCGGGACTTGTAATCTCAGCGTGGGGAGTTCAATTTCTGGTTGGAGCAGCTGAGTGTTGTAATAACCATTATTGGTTGGAGCAGTTTGATGATATAATAATCATGGAGAAGAGACTCCTTTCGGATCAGGAGTATAAAAGGTGCACGGACCCTGATCAACTTAGGCATAACCTGTGATTTACTTCTGCCAGTTACTGAGGGGTCGGTGACTGATGGTCCAGGATATAGTCTGGTGTAAACTGGGAAATATGGGTATAAAAAAAAAAAAAAAAAAAAAAAAGATGGTCACACTAAGACCGTGTTCGGATAAAAAGATGGTCACACTAAGACCGTGTTTGGATAAACTTAATAGTAACTTAAAATTTACAAAAAAGTCACTTACTTTTAGGGTAAAGAACCATGCAGCGAATCAGTGAGACAGTGCTACTCTAGGAGCTGCAAAGCACGTCCGGTCAATCGAGATTCACCAACCAAGCAATCTATGTCCCATAATTATAGGGGCACCATAGAGTTTTAAGAAGTGCGACCGCACAAGCATGTTATTTAATTAAGTGAACGATGGGCATTTTTTTAAATTTTGTATATGTCCAATTGGTTCGCCCTCATGAGAGATAAAAATGATTTTCAAAATAAATAACTTATTATTAACCTTGACCAACAAGAAGAAATTACTTTAAAATTTGCTTATTTACTTATAAGTAAACTTTGATGCTAAGCCAAACATGGGCTAATAAAAAATAAGCCCACGCCCAAACACGGAAAGCAGCAGCATATGATGATCAGTCAAAGAAGCTCTTTTTTAGGGGACACTCGCAGTACTTTGCAGCTCTCTCTCTCCATCCAAAATCGCTCATTCGAGACTGCCTTCCTACAAAACTCATACACTTACATGAAATAAAAAAAAAATGGAAAAGAAAAATTGAGGCATGCAAGATCTCTCACCCTCTTTTTGTGCTTATTATGAGTGTGTTTGATAGGTATTATTTGAGAAAAATGAATTTTAAAATAGTGATATGATGAAAATGTGTGGTTGAAAAAGAAGGAAAAGTTATTGATGTGATAAAAAATATTATTTTATTGAAAAATGTGTGATTGAAAATGAGTAGAAGAATGAGAATGAGAATTAAAATGAGAATCAAACAGGGTCTATATATATGAAAATGATAGGTGAACACATGGATAATCGAATGTGAGTGTGCGAAATATATATATAAAATAATATTTTTTGCGTGAGGGTGCGGTCATCTCACCGTGTTGTTCGTGGGCTAGTCCTTGCTGATTTTAACTCTCTTTTTTACCCATCTACACTACTTTTCCTGATTCTCTGAGAACGAGAAACTCTGAGTACTTGTTTTCGAGTTTCTTTAGTGGTGGTGCTTTGCATTCTTGTTTTGTAGAATAAATGGCGAAATGGGCTTTCTTCATATGAGCTTTTGAGATCAAGAGATTGGAGAAAATGATTGATTTTGCTTACAGTTTGTTGGGTTTTTCTTTGGCTTCACTTCTTGAGATCTAAAGGTGGGTAATGGCCGTATGGTCATTTTCGTAGCCACTGTGCTATTTCTTGGCTTGGAGTTCAAGCGTATGTAAAAATGTCGCCTTAATTATTAATTTTTTGCTTGCTTAATTATTATATGGGCCACATTAGGCACTTAACAGAAGTATTAGAGTGCAAATTTTTAAATTCTTGGATCAAATTGGATCTTCAGGAGGAGTTTTTTATGTTGAGTTCTAAAATTGCTAATTGGCTTCATGCATTTCTTGGCATTGTGGTATAAGTTTCGTGAAGCGCTACGAAGTGAGGGAAATCTTGATTTTAGGCTTTTTTTTTTAATATCAAGAAATGGGTGTGGCCTTCAATTAGTAGTAGATTTCAGTTTTTTATTCAAGAACACATTAGAATTATTCATTTTGGTTTGGAGGTTTTTCTTTTAGATCTGATTTTATGCTTTTCAATATGAACTTTGATTTATTTATCTTAAACAAAATTATAGAAGATGAACAATTTTGTAAGTAGTTGCTATGATAGAATGTGTTTAAGTGGAATATTTTCTGTCATCAAATCACATTGAAATAATGAGCCTGTTTGATTCCCATTTTTATGGAAAAATGCATTTTAGAATAGTAGATTGATGGAGAATGTGTGGTTGAAAAATAAGGAAAAGTTTTTGATTTACGTGAAATATTATTTTAATGAAGAATGTGTGTTGAAAAGAAGAGAGAATAAATTATATTTTCATAAAAATGGGAATCAAACGGGATGAATATTGGCTTCCGTAATTGCATGCTAATCTTGGTTGTGCTTATAAGTATTGTACTTGCAGATCATAATTTAATTTATCGGTAATGCTGTATTCATTAGCTCTTGATTATTTACCTACTTATGAGCGTCTTTCATCGAAATTCTAAGCTTAAGATTGTCATCTATTTAGTTCATAATTAATTTTGGAATCCTGTCATTTGATTTTGTTATTTCTATATTTCTAGGTAGCATGTTAATTGATGATACTGCAGTGACTAATGGAGTTGGACTTCGACAAGTATTGTGTTGTAGAAGGAAGTCCTACAACTGTTCTCCAGTCTTCCAAAGTTGGAAATAGAAAATTAAATCGAAAGCTGAAATGTGGAAATGATATACAGACTATCAATGAAAACTTTGCCCAGATAAGGTTTAATCGCTACCGTAGTGCATCTTATAGAGATGTTCCACGTAGAAGTGCCAAACGAGAAGATAATGAGGTGCTGAGGAGGGGTTCAGTTTATCAAAGTTCTAGTGAAGTGAGGCTGACGAAAAAAACTGCTCCTGTTGAGGGAAGGAAGAAAATTGAGTTCTCGCGAGGGAGTGCACCTGCACTTCCATTTGGAATTATTGATTCCTTGTGTAGCTCAGAAGAAGATAGTTTACCAGTTGAGCGGAAAAGGTCCTCAGTAATGTCGCTATACTCAGAGCAAAGTACAACATCTGTTAGCAATCCCTGTACAGAGTTGAATTCTCGGAATCTGTTAAATGATTATTTCCATCCTTATCAAGGAAAACGTGTCCCACCAAATGTTTCTTCTTTACGTTTTGATAACAGAGAAAACCAATCTGTTGTTGATGCGAACAACCAGTTGGTTCAGGATCCCAAGATCACTTGGGAACCCATGATTGGTCCTGTAAATGATGGAAACACCCTACGGGAAAGAGATGAAGATGTCAATTATCACAAGTCATTATCAGCAAAACTGGCTTTATCGCATTCTCCATCTCGATCAGAAACTGATAGCTCGAGGGCCAGCAGTCCAAAAGCCCAGTTTAGTCCTGTTAGAAAGATGTTCGATCCATTCATTAAAGTCAAGTCTTACAGAAGTCCATTGAGTTCTGCTAATGAAGCTGGCCAGGAAACAGTAATCGGGATAAAACCTAACAAAACATTGCAGGAGTCCCTGCCACGTGAATTTGCAGGAGTGCCAAATGATTTGGAATACAATTCTCAGTGTCAAAAGAAAGAGAACTGTTCATCAGTTTCGCATTCTCCAGCCCACCTACACGGCATTCTCAAGTTGGAAAATAAACACGAGGCTCCAATTTTTAAGTTTTCAGTTAAGTCACCGGAAGATGTTTATGTGGCAAAGACATGGAAACCGGAAAATGCTTTAACTTGGGTCTACACCTTCCATTCACTTCACCGTAGACGAAAGAGTAATGCTAGTGGATGGGGATTGAGAAATGACAATAAGGAATCGTCTATGGTGGGGCAGATGCAAGTTTCGTGTTATCTACGCACGGAATTAAAATGTGCTGGTGCTTTTGACAATTCTATGGTGACAGAGTTTGTGTTGTATAACCTCGCACATCCAATAAAAAGAATTTCCTCTCAAGATAATTCCAATTTGTCCCCTGATGTTGCTAAAGCACCCTGGGCTTCGGATGAATTTTTGTCTTGTTGTAATTCTGAACTGGACCAGGTCTCGACTAGGACGAAGACTCTACTTCAACTTAAGCATTCCCGCGATAGTGGCCACTTTGACTCATCAACTCCATTTCCTCTCCCGGCAGCAGAATTGCATCCGGAGCTTGAAATTGCAGCTATAATCATGCAAGCTCCATTCAAGAAGAGAGAGAGTCTGAAATTCAAGAGTTGGGATCGAGAGAATGATAAGCTGATTTCTCAGTTGCTTGGTGTTTGCGGGATCAAGCAGAGAAAGGCTGGTATATCTGACTCTGCAAATCCTGCAAAAATGCACGTTGTGATTCCATCTGGAAACCACAGTTTGCCAAGTAGTGAAAGTTGCGGCCCTTCACCATTACTTGATAGATGGAGGTTAGGTGGAGGATGCGATTGTGGTGGCTGGGACATGGCTTGCCCCCTTAATATTTTCGGCAATCCAGATATTCAGATTGCTGAAGACCATCCCCCTGTGGACAATCAGCATCCGTTGGAACTTTTTATTCAGGTAAACTCTCTCTCTCTCTCGCCCATGATCATTCATTATGTAGTGGCAATTTTACCTGTCTCTCATGTTGAAGACATAATTTAAGTAATTAAGTTTTTTCCTTCTCTAACAGATCATACTTTTAGACGAGGTTATTCGATATGCTATCAAAACAATCTCGCACCCATTTATGAAAATTGTGCACATGCAACGTCTCTAATGAACAAAAAATGAATCTGACTTGTATATGAAGGGGCGTGTTGAGTACATAATTTGAATTAATTCATTTGTCTCATTTTTAGCAATTTAAGTTTTTAGATAAAGTAAATCAACATCGAGTTAATATGGATGCTTGGTGAACGGAAGGCCAATTACCAACTTATGAATGATAGTAAGATTTTATTTCATGTGCTGTTGGTAGGTATCAACTTCTTAATCTATACAGTCAGTGGCGGAACCAGGATGTTAAAGTTGGGGGCCCTAAAATGGAAGATATTGAGGTAAAGGAGGGGGGGAGTACGGGGGTTCGGTGGCATAAACGTTCATAATGATTAAAAAACTTGTACAATTTGTGCATTTCATAAGCACTACAAAACATTCAAAAAAATTAAACAGATAGATGTAAGAAAAGATTTTTACAAAATCAATCTGTTGAACATTCCTTTCACTCATATTTTGCTCATCACAAGACATCGTAGATTTACGTTTAAAGTATTTGTCCATAACTGATTAAAAAAAAATAAAAATGACACCATTAGAAATCCCTAAATCAATTTCTTATTCCGATTCATACGTAATAACATTCAATCAAAATTTTAAACTTATGCACATGAATTAATTTTTGGAGGCAGGCTATATAGGTCAATAGTTTACCGACAAGCACTTGTTTATTACTCTATCAAACAACTTGGATATCCATTCTAATTTTCTTAAAAAACTAGTTAATCTCTGCTAACTTCCAAAAGTTTCATTAAAACCTCACTCACATACGAGGCTGTTTTGTCAGGGTATTTTATGATTTTCTTCTATAATTGCCAAGAAAATTAGAATAGGGATCCAAGTGCTCATTTATAGATTTTCTTATAGAGTGGAAAATGGAACCTTAGGTGCAATTTTTACTTGTTTCTGGTTGTAATCAAGTGCTTGTTTCTCGAATGGAACCAATATGACTTATTCTTCAGGATGCTTTTGCTTCTGCTTCTGAAAGACGGAAAGCCAAGATGCTTAACTTTTGTTTCTAAATTTTTTTTTTTTTTTTAACTTGGGCTGCAATTTTGCCCCAAAAAAAAAATTAAAAAAATCTGAAAAAATTGGAGGGTCCCAGGACCCTGCGGGACCCCCTAGGGTCCGCCAGTGTATAAAATTTTTGGGACCTAAAAAATTGGAAAGCCGTATATTAATTGATGTGGCCTGTTTTCTCTTTTAGTCTTGAATCGGTGTTTAACATTGTAAAGTTTGACAAGAAGACGAGGTAATTTTCTCGGTATCTATTCATCAATATCTCAAGGTATATATACAAGTTACAAATACTATTTTAGGAAAGGAAACTAAACCCTAATAAAGACAAATATCTTTATTTCCTAATCTAGAAATATAGTTTGTAACACTCCCCCTCAAGCTGGAGCATAGATATTTATCATGCCCAGCTTGTTACAAAGATACTTAACCCGAACCCCATTTAGAGCTTTTGTGAAGATATCTCCCAATTGTTCTCCTGTTCTCACATACCCTGTAGAGATCAAACCTTGCTGAACCTTTTCACGAACGAAATGACAATCAATCTCAATATGTTTCGTTCGCTCATGAAAGACTGGATTAAATGCAATATGAAGTGCGCTTGGTTATCACACCATAACTTAGCCGGCATAGATATCTTGAGGCCCACTTCAGTGAGGAGCTGATGTATCCACATTATTTCGCATACAGACTTAGCCATAGCCCTATATTCTGATTCTGCACTCGAACGTGAAACCACATTCTGTTTCTTACTTTTCCATGAAACCAAATTTCCTCCAACAAATACACAATAGCCGGAAGTAGATCTTCGATCTTCCTTGGATCCTGCCCAATCAGCATCTGAAAAACATTCAATCCTAGTATGACCATGATTGCCATACAGAATTCCTCTTCCAGGAGCCCCCTTTAAGTAGCATAAAATTTGTTCTACGGCTCTCCAATGATCGACGGTTGGAGAAGACATATACTGACTTACCACACTAACTGAATAGGCAATGTCTGGACGAGTCACAGTAAGGTAATTCAACTTCCCAACCAATTTTCTATATCTCTCAGGATCGTCAAATAATTCACCATCTTTTGTAAGCTGCAAATTAGGAACCATTGGAGTGCTATATGGTTTAGCTCCCAATTTTCCTATTTCAGTCAACAAGTCAAGCACATACTTTCTTTGAGATAAGAAGATCCCTTTCTTACTCCTCATCACCTCAACACCCAAGAAATACTTTAGTGTTCCTAAATCCTTTGTGTGAAACTGACTGTGAAGAAAGGTTTTTAGAGATGAAATACCACCAGAGTCACTTCCAGTAATAACGATGTCATCAACATAGACCACTAATAGGATGAGACCAGCTGCAGACTGCTTATAGAAGACAGAGTGATCAGACTTACGCTTCTGCATGCCAAACGTTTCAATAGCTTGACTAAACTTTCCAAACCAGGCCCTGGGACTTTGCTTCAAGCCATATAAGGATTTACGAAGGTGACAAACCTTCCCACACTCCCCCTGAGCAACAAAGCCAGGTGGTTGCTCCATATACACTTCCTCCTGAAGATCACCGTGAAGGAATGCATTCTTAATGTCTAATTGATGCAGAGGCCAATCATATGAGGCTGCCATAGACATAAATAACCTGACAGAGGTAAGTTTGGCAACAGGAGAAAAGGTGTCAGAGTAATCAACACCGTATGTTTGAGCAAACCCCTTAGCAACAAGTCGAGCTTTTAATCTAGCTACGGTCCCATTAGGATTGACTTTAACTGTAAATACCCACTTACAACCAATAGCCCTCTTACCTGCAGGCAAGTGTACCAGGGTCCAAGTACCATTGTCATCTAAAGCATTCATCTCCTCAATCATCGCATTACGCCATCCAGGATGAGATAAAGTATCATGAACAGTCTTAGGAATAGTGACAGAATCAAGAGATGCAACGAAAGAACAAGAGGATGATGATAAATGGTTATATGACATAAAAGAGGATACGGGATAAGTACACTGACGTTTACCTTTGCGAATTGCAATAGGAAGATCATCACTGGAACCGGGAACCAGATCTGATGACGAAGAAACTGGTGCTGGACATGAAGCAGGAGGTGTAGGAGCCGGGACCGGATCAGGAGGTTGTGGGCGACGAGAATAAACCTGGTGTATAGGATGCTTAACAGGAGCAGATGAAAGAAGATCAGGACTGGGGGACGTAAGAGTATAAACTAATAGATCATCATCTGCCCACGGACTAGGAGAATCTGAAGATGAAGCAAATGGTGTTTGTTCTAGAAATGTAACATCAGCTGACACAAGGTACCTGTTAAGATTGGGACAGTAACATCTATACCCTTTTTGCACACGAGAATAGCCAAGAAAGATACACTTTAGAGATTTGGGATCAAGTTTTGTAACATGAGGTCGAACATCCCGAACAAAGCAAGTACAACCAAATATCTTAGGTTCAATAGGAAACAATGACTTATTAGGAAAAAGAGCATGAAATGGAGTCTCGCCAGACAGAACGGATGAAGGCATACGGTTAATCAGAAAACAAGCTGTAGAGACGGCATCAGCCCAAAAATGTTTAGGGACCTTCATTTGAAATAACAAAGCTCTGGCAGTTTCAAGAAGATGTCTATTCTTTCTTTCAGCAACTCCATTTTGAGATGGTGTACCGACACAAGAAGTTTGATGAATAATGCCATGTTGAACCATATAGTTTTGGAAGTGTTCTGATAAGTATTCCTTAGCATTATCACTTCTCAAAATTTGAACAGGCACATTAAATTGAGTTTTGATCTCAGCACAAAAGGCGGTAAAATGAGAGAACAGTTCTGAACGATTTTTCATTAAAAATAACCATGTCATTCGAGAATAATCATCAACAAAGGTAACAAAATATTTGAACCCAGCTTTCGACACAACTGGACACGGACTCCAAACGTCGGAGTGAACTAACTCAAAAGGAGCACTAGCTCGTTTATTGACTCTAGGACTAGAACTCAAACGATGATGTTTGGCAAATTGACAAGACTCACAATCTAATAAAGATAGACTAGAAAACTGGGGATAAAGTTTCTTTAACGTAGACAACGAAGGATGACCGAACCGACAATGTGCTTCAAAAAGGGTCACAGCTCCAGAGCAAGCAACGGACTTTGGTATTTGTGTATCAAGAATGTAGAGGCCTCCAGACTCATATCCTTTACCAATAATCTTCTTCGTCATAAGATCCTGAAATAGACAAAAATTAGGATAGAATGAGACACAACAATTAAGAGAACGGGTAAGTTTACTGACGGAAACTAAATTAAAAGACAAGTTAGGTAAACTTAAAACAGATTGCAAAGGAATGGAGGGTGTTGGAATAATTGTGCCGGACCCCAGAACGGGAGATGTAGTCCCATCTGCTAAAGTAACTTTAGAACTCGAAGCATGTGACTGGAAAGAAGAGAATAGATTAGAATTACCTGTCATGTGATCTGTGGCACCAGAATCAATGACCCATTTGGAAGATGAGGAAGCAAGACATGTGTTCATTTTACCTGAATCGGTGATGGCAGTAATAGGAGTAGATGAAGACTTCAGAGATTCTTGATATTGGGAGAACTTGGCATACTCATCTGCAGGTATTAGAATGGACTCAGAATCATTAGTAGAGGCAATATGGGTTGACTGGTTCAATTGATTCCTGTGCTGCAGGCGCTGCCACTTTCTACAATCTTTCTTCAAATGTCTTCGGTTATGACAATAATAACACACAACACCTCCCGAATCCTGTCCACGAGTACCAAGGTTTCGATCATAATTACTAGAGTTTTCCCCTTTATTACCACTTCTAAAGGACTGTCTTCCAGAATCAAAGGTGCGGCTGACAAAACACTGTTCGGTTGAGTGGGAGCTGAATTCTCTGTGCGGAGTACCCTACTAAAAGCTTCTTCCAGAGATGATATCTCAGAACTAGAAAGAATTTGAGATTTAGCAGTCTCAAACTCAGAAGGAAGACCAGCCAAGAAGCTCATAACCGCCATCTTTTCTCTTTGAGCTTGCTGAACCTTTACATCAGTACTGAATGGGAGTAGCGTATTAAGTTCTTCATGAGTCTTCTTAAAATCCATAAAGTAGCTGGTGAGGGATCTATCACCTTTTTCTGCACGATAAAAGGCTTGGCACACCTCATAAGTGTGTCTGATATTTTCCTTACCAGAGTACACAAACTCCAAATATGTCATCAATTCTTTCACAAATTCACAATGATTTATCAAGCTCACCACCTCACTATCAATAGAATTACGTATTTGCAAAAACAGACGGGCATCCTCTCTTAGCCATGAGACTTTCGAATCATCACTAGGTGGTTCATCAGTCAGGTGATTATCCATAGCAATACTCCGCAAATAAAGTCTAACAGTTTTACTCCAATCTAAATAATTAGATTTATTTAATTTATGTTCTGTGATTTTTGACATTAAAGGAACCAAATCAACCACATGGGATTTCTTTTCCTCCATAATCCCAAATATCAGAGAAGTAATTTAATAAGAAGTCACAAGAAAGTTAAGATATCAAACCCGAGGACAAATATTGAAGTTGAAGCCCGGTTCACCGATAAAATATTGAAGTTGAAGCCCGGATCACCAATAAATTCACGTCCAGTTCACCAATAAACGCTAAAGCCCGGCCGGTTCACCAATAAACGCTAAAGCCCAGAAATTTTCAAAGAAACGCGAAGTCCCAGAGCCAACTTCCCTGAGCCAGAGCCAACTTCCCACGTAACCGGCTGAAAAACGAGAGACCCTACCAACTGAACGGCGACTGGAGTCTGAACGGCGACAGGCGACTCCTCCGGTGTAGGCGGCGCGGACTGGAAGCGCCGGAAAGATGGGTTAGAAGCCCTAATGTGACTGGAATCGCCGGAAAAAGGGTCTGGCGGCTGAACTGGCGACAGGCGAGGACGGGCGACCTTCCTGGTGCAGGCGGCGCTTACTGAAATTGTCGGAAAAGAACGGGAGACGCCCTAGCTTGACTGGTATCGCCGGAATAATGGCGAGCTACCGGGCAGCGACGGCGGCGAGCGGAACCCTAGCGGCGGCGCTCTGATACCATGTAAAGTTTGACAAGAAGAGGAGGTAATTTTCTCGGTATCTATTCATCAATATCTCAAGGTATATATACAAGTTACAAATACTATTTTAGGAAATGAAACTAAACCCTAATAAAGACAAATATCTTTATTTCCTAATCTAGAAATATAGTTTGTAACAAACATAATAGCTGAAAGACAAACTATCTGCAATTTACATTACCTCAATAATTCTCACTTATGGAGTCTCTTGGAAATTCTCAAAGCAATAAAGTACTATGAATGACAGATGAACAGGAACTTAGATACCAAATGTTGGAAATTTGTTCAAAATGTAACTGCCGCTTTGTCTTTGCTCGTGTCTAACAAATTTTCTCGATCCATCTGTGTACAGGGTCGAAAAGATAATACACCAGCATTAACCATGAGGGCAACTGAGGATGGACAATACGCCATTGATTTTCACGCTCATTTATCTTCGTTACAAGCATTCTCCATTTGTATTGCTATTTTGCATACTGCAGAAGTCTCCACTACCGCCGGGAAGGAGAGAAACAAACAAGCATTGCAATGCGATTCCATGAGGGTGTTTGCCAAGCAGGAAATCTCAAGTTTGATAGATGAAATAGCGGAGGAAGAGAAATGTGAAGTAAACAAGAAAATGAGAGAAGTTTTACCATCTTTTGTATTCGATCCACCCTTCTCTCCAATTGCTCGAGTATAGTAGCTCATTGAGCAATTCGAGATCAACGCTAAATTCAGGCAAGTTCTTTACCGGGGCTGCTTTAAATACAGGGATCGTTGCGTTGGAGACGGGAAAACTATTTTTTTCTTGGTATATTCCTTTTTTTTACAACCAAAAATTTGAATAAAAACCTATACTGCTTATGTAGTTAGATTGATAGGGATTTGGGAGGGAATAGTGGCCAGTTAATTAGTGAGAGGTATTAGCTAGGTTCTTCCAGGCATATTTTTTTATGTAATTTATGTTAACGTTTGTAAAATGCTAGGGAGTCATTTTGGACACTTTTATATTGTTCACTGTATCTACTCAATAAAAATGAATATAACCCCTTTTTTAGTAAATATTATACTTTGCTTCTTTTGTAATATTGCGGCACGAAGCCAGTCGATGGACCGACCATGTAACCATGTTCAATAAAACACAGAAATAGTGTGTTATAAGGTCGGAGAAGGACAATAACTCTAAGAGTCTAAATTTAGATTATTTTGTTGAAAATTAGTAGCAAAAAAAATTATAATTGGTCAAAATTAAGCAGAATGGAGAAAGAATTGTTTGTCGTCTTCACTATGGTTGCAAGGCTCTGAGGGAACACGCTGTCCCATTAGCAAAGCGACATGGCGTGGCTTTGTGTTTTTGATAAAAAAAAAAAAAAAAAGGAATGAAAAACCAGTAAACGCCGTTGCCGGGGATCGAACCCGGGTCACCCGCGTGACAGGCGGGAATACTCACCACTATACTACAACGACTTGATGCAAATTGGTTCAAATCATGATAAATTTATATAAATCTACACATATATTTTGACAAATTAGTTACTATTTGAGTGACATGGATAGTGTGCGTAAATTTAACCTCTGTTTACAACATAGTAAACTATAAGCTATGATTCACTTGAGCTATTTGGAGTAGGACGTGATGAGTAAAATGATTTAAGCATCGTGAACACAAAGAAAAACATATCTAGTCGAGAAACTCAAGCAACCACTTCTCTACATGCAAATCTAGTGGATTAAATATCACAAACACAAGGTGTGGTATATTAAGTCGAGAAACTCGGGCAATCACTTCCCTATATGCCAATCTGATTCCATCATTCCTACACAGGAAGTATCAACCAATGATGTTGTATATTTCAATTATATCATGGAGAGAGAGAGAGAGAGAGAGAGAGAGAGAGAGAGAGAGAGAGAGAGAGAGAGAGAGAGAGAGAGAGAGAGAGAGTATAAGCAGAATATATCTGTAATCAAACATCAACACACTCTTTCTTAGCTAATGTTAACAATTCATGCTGGACGCCCTTGATGCATTGATGTTCAAGAAAATATAGATATATTTGATATTTTACTATATTAACAAGGATAATTTTATTAGTCATAGTGTAGATTTTAATTTTGGACTTCTGTCATGGGGTGGTCAACCCCCATGGCAAAGAAGCACGATCTTTCAATTTTATGCAAAAAGCTGGAATTATAACTCTTTAGAGAAGCTCAAAATTTGAACTTATGTGAAAAATAAAACAACTTTAAACGGTTGTTGTTTTTGTTTAATAAGCACTTATTATCTTTAACCAAAAGTACTTTTGTCCTACAAACTGGATATGAGACTTGTATATGGTCTTGTTTCCAACATATAAGCTGGGCGAGATAATAACAAAGAGAAAAGTCGAGCCCCCCCATATCCGTTGTTAAAGAATCTTTTCAGCTATTCATGACACTTAGGAAAACAAAAGATGTTTCGAAGATTGTTATTCCATCTGATCTTATTAGGGGCGATGAACCATATTCAAGAGGCGGAAGCAATGATTAGAGCATGGACAATAAAAGATCATTTTCCACAATTGGAGTGAGGAGGTTATTCAAGAAAGTACAGAGTTCAAAAATTTTCGACACTAGCACGTATTGGTGGCACAGGTTATTTAGTTACAAAGATCCATTTAGATAGAAAAAGGCTATGAAAATAAGAAAGGTTGTGCTAGTGGAAACTTTTGTTCTTTCGCCTACAAGAAGTGCTTTTGGGTTTCACAGGAGCTCTCATAAACATACCTGAATCTTGAATTGGGCTTAATAAAGATTTAACCCTTATTTGAGCCCCATTATTTGAGGAAAAAAATATATTTTTAAACAGTATTTTGATATTATTTTAACCACATATTTTTCAATAAATAATATTACATGCAATTTCAAAATTTTTACTTATTTTTTAATCACACATTTTTTATCAACACATTATTCAAAAATATATTTTTATGATGAAAATGGGGTTTAAACAAGGGCTTATACTCGTGGTTCAACTGCTTAAGTATGGGCCATATGGGCTAAAAATACCCACAGCCCAACTACTTAATTACATTTTTGGTAGTGAATTGAAGTGTATTAAATTTGACTGGTAACCCTTCTCTCTCTACCCCCCCCCCCCCCCCCCCCCCCCCCCCCCCATCCCCCGTTAATACTATTTGGAGTTTTTGGTTCAAATTGTGACCAAAATCAATTGCCTCGCAACATGACTAGACTAATCCATCACTTTCACTTTTTTAAAACAAAAGTAAATAAAAAAAAATCTTGAGATATGTGTTGTGGACTTTAAGGCGGACGATGACTTAATATAAATTTTATAATTTTTTTTTAATCCAACACAAAAGAAAATATAGGATAACATAATTAAATTATGAATATTGGGTATGATTTGTTGGGTACATATTCAAATTTTCTATTTTTCGAGATACATATACTTTTATAGAGAGAAATATAATCACGAATGAAACTATACGAACAACCTAATTTTCTAATTATCCCTTACACAGTTAGTATGGAAATAAATGGTGGAAAGGTTTTACTCAATTTCAATGAAAAAGAGAATAATTGATTTGTCATTGTCAAATAATTTATTATGCGTTAGAGACCCCATTTAGAATTTTCAATGACAATTTAAAAGCATGCTTTATAGTTATGTCACTATCTTAAAACCATTTAATTAGAAAAAAAAATCTATTTATCTCGCATATTTTTTAATTTTTTTAAAACACTTTTGAAGAACTAAATCTCACATTGAATTCTTTGTTTCGACTATTCAATCTTACTTACCAAATATGTAGTCGAGATCCTTAAACTAATATCATATTTTATTTTGTTTTTCAGACAAAAATCAGTACATATTTCTTTTGTTTTAGGAGCAAAAACTTAGGGACAATAATTTGTACCACGTGATAGTGAAAAGCTAGTACATGGTCACATTTACGTGGACACAACAGTGCCGTTCTTTTTTGTTCATTGTCACTGACTCACTGTAGTTTGGACCATAAATTTAGTACATCAAAAATGACAATTCATTTGTTGAAAGAAACAAAAACTTTTTTTTTTCTTTTTAGATCATGGGGGAATCTGTAGTCGTTATCCTTCGGATGCGTACTGGGTAAACCCTCGAACTGACGCACTAGCTTGCAAACCACGCTAACTAAGTTAATCACATTAGACAAGCTCGGTGCGACATACTCTACCGAGAAAGTATTGGTAGGAGAAATCAAACTCTTGACTAAAGATTTTCGTGTTAACCTATTTCATCAACTCGACCACCCCATGATGGGTTAAACAAAAACTATTAATTGTACTTCAATCCATTTACATTATTATTCCCTGTTGAAATAATTTCAGAAAATACTACCCTTATTTATTTATTTATATTTTTTATTTTTACTTTACAGCTGTGATATAGCCGGGATGAAATTTATTGGAGTCTAAGGCTCGAAAGAAGTATATAACTTTTTTTTAACATGAGTAACTTGCTGATTCATGGGTCTCTTCTAACTTAAAAATGAATAGTTGACAAAATATATTCACGTGTCTCTCTTAACTTGAAAACGGAATTATTGCAAGTCTAGATCAAAATATTAACTATAAAATTCTTTCATAAAGGATCATTACTTGCGATCTTAACGAGTTTTTTTAATTCCCAATGATGTATAGAATATGTTTAATATGTTAGATTGAACATAAATAAAAAGTGACTAGTCACTTGAGCATTTTCCAAGCACCATTATCAATCATGTTTTGGGGTTGATACGTCCCCACTAATCATGATGGAAAAAGTCAAGTTTTTTATATTGATGATTTGTTGAATTAAAATCGTTTTACTCATAGCAATATATATATATATATATATATATTATTATTAACTAATCATGCCAAGTGATAGTAATCGAATCAACCACAAGATCACAAGGATTGTAGAGTTAAACTATATATCCATTATTAAGATAACTATACATGTAACATGTGCAGTGAACACAATAATTATTCCTTCAAAATATAATCAAAGATTTGCATGATCCCAATGGATTGTAGTGTTACAATAGTATCTCAAGAAAAATTACACATTTAACATGCGCAATCAACATTTTTCTCGTATTTCCTTTAGATATGATTAAAGGCTTAACATGGGATGTCACACATATCTATCTTCAATCTCTCTCCTCACGTGCCAATATCGAATGGTAAACATCTAATCTAAAAAAATTATTTGTTTTAAAGGATATATGCAGATCGAATTCATTTTTTGTCACGCCAAAAATTTCCGTAAAAACAGAGATAACCGAAACTTGATCTAAAGATTTTTTTTTTCCCCTACTAATCGATCAAAAAGTCGGAATTTAAAAGTAACACATTTGTTTATTTAAAATTAAGCTTAAAAAACGTGTTACCTTTCGGGATTCGAATCAAGTAAGTCATCTCCCATGTTCTTACCTAGTATGCAAAATCCTATTACTCAAATTCCAAACATTATGAAAACAAGAAAACAAAAACGGCATAAAGCAACAAACAATCTCAGTCCTCATTAATGGTTTCCAAATCTTTTCTCCTAAATCTACCAATCTTAGTACTTCTCATTCACTATTACATCCTTTCGATTCTTTGGAATTCCTTGGATCATTTTTCAAGTTCAAGAATATTCATTTTTTAGCTTGGATTGTGACCACTTTGGGTCTTGGCACTATAGAACTGTACATGATATTTTCACCTCTCACAACTCCTTGATCGATTGATTCTGCAAGTGTACAAATCGTGCAAGATAAAGTGAATTTTTTGAATTCGAACATTGTTCCACGACTACTAAATATTTACTATCAATTTTTATTCCAATTCTAGTTTCAATCTAAATTAATGTAGTTATAAATTATAAAAATCAAGGTTTTAAATTATATCTAATTTATACTAAACCAATCTAAATTAACTTAACTAATCTAATTTGTAGAGAATTATTGAGAATAAGTGGTTCGGAATTTCAAATTCACATAGGTCAATTTGATATTCATTCAGTTAAATATCACACAACACTTTTTCCATATGTATTAACAATTGAATTAACCAATTTTAATTAGTAATTTCTTTGGAGTGAAATATCTTCTCTCGATCTCAATAGTGTCCTTAAATCAAATAATTTTGGGATCAAGCAGTTGAATATAATTAAAACACAATAAGCAATCTTCCAAAAATTACCAACTTTAAAATTTATATATTCTTGATAATATATAAACATAAAAATTATTCTATTTTTATTGAATAATCAAATTTCATTAAATAAAATGTTATAAAGCAATCTTCCAAAATTTCAAACCAAACATATTTTTTAATTTTTTTGTTTTGAGAAATAATTTTTCAAAATGACATACTAAACATATTTTTTAAGCAATCTTAAAACAAATTCTCAAAATAGAAAATATCCATACATAACTGAAAACTTAAACACAATAGACCTTAAGCATCTTGTAGGGGTGTTAACAAGTCGAGTCGGCTCGTAGACCAAAATTTGAGGCTTGGGTTTGGCTCAGGCTCGAGGTGAGGATAGGGGTGGCAATCGAGCCGAACGACTCGCCAAAAACTAGCCGCGAACGACTCGGACTTGTCAAAACCACGAGCCTGAACCGGCCCCAAGCACGAGTCAAGTAGGCCTGCTCACTAAATGAGCAGCTCGTGAATAATGCGAGCCACGAGCCGGCTCGTAAAAAAAAAAATTTAAAAAAATCTGTGTGACCAGAACGGTCACTAAAATTCATTGAAAAAAAATTTCTAGTGACCGTTTTGGTCCTCAAATATATATATATATATATATATATATATATATATATATATATATATATACACGTTTCAATTTTTTTTCTTCCCTTATAAATACCCATCCATTACAATATTTTTTCTTACCAAACTTACTATCAATTTCTCATTCTCTACTATACTTTCTACAAATCATTATCAATATATAATTCATTCATAATATTCGTTTTATACTCTTCTACATTTTATTTTGAGTTATAATCTTGATTTTACAATCTATTTTCTACACTACTACATAATCTTCATTCACTTCTCAATTCTACTTCACTTCTTTTTCAACATTCAATTTCAATTAATCACAAATGGATTCACGCTCATTTATTGAAAACTTGGTTGATATCGAAGTCGGGGGTGAATCACCTGTGCCCCACAATCAATTTGGGAATGAATTCGCCGGTTTAAATGAATTACGCATTCCAAAAAATATTTAAGATTTCGATGTTTATGAAAGTAGTCATCCAATTGATTTAGATGACGATGATACTGTGCTAGTCATCCAATTAATTTGGAATAGGTTGATGAACATATGTTAGAAATTCTTGATGCATGAGAGAAGAGAAAGGGGGAGAAACATTTAAAATGTTGGGATCATTTTAAATTGGTTCAAACAGATCGTGTGATCGATGGAATTCCAGAAACCAAAACAGTATGTAAATACTGTCAACAATGATTGACCCATCAAAAAGCATAGGAACCACATATCTCAACTGTCATTACAAAATATGTGCTTCTTCATGTTGGTCAAACGCAACTACAATTTGGTAGTCCAGACAGTGGTGCTACTATTACGCCATTTTCGTGAAGATATTTTAGAAGCATTAATGTGTGCGAAGTACTGACAAGACGCTCATTTTCGACTGCAAGATAAATATGTCGAAATTGCATGTAATCAAGTAAGTGATATTTACTTTAATATTCATCACAAATTTTTATTTTAATACCTTTATAATTTTTTTAAAAAAAATTGTACACGTAACAAGTTGTTCGTTTACAATTTTTAACTCCGTCTACTCCGACTCGAAATTGAAGTAGTCGGTCCCAAACCCAGATAAAAGATGAGAGTTTATCTTTTTTTTTTTTTTTTTTGTTTTTATTATTTTAAAAAGAAAAATGTATATTTTAAAAAATGTTTAGAAAATGTGTATTTATATATTATTTTTAAGTTTATTTTTTTAAAAAAAAGGGGCGAGCTCGCCAACCGAGCTCGTGTGGGTAAGGGTCGAGCCGGCTCGATTCGGATCATTGCCACTGCTAGGTGTGGGCTTTTTTTTGCGAGCCGAATCGAATTTTTGCTGACCAAAAAAAGAGGCTCGATTCGAACTTTCTGCTTGGACTTTTCTGAGCTGAGTCGGACCAATCCTTTTTTTTTTTCCTCTCTTCCTCGTGTGTCTTGAAAGACATATTTGCTGCTGCCAATTTTTTTTTTTAATATTTGCAAGTTTGCAGGCTGCTCAGGCTCGTTTTGTTGCCCTAATAGAGCTCGACCCGAGCCTGAACCAAGAGCCAGACTCTAATCGAGCTTTTCGAGTGCCGAGCCCAATGGCCCGGGTCTACAAGTCTTTTTGCCACCCCTAGGATCTCGTTCTAAAAAGTTATTTTTGATGACCAAGATAATTAATATCTACATTTCTCACTCCTCATTAAATTCTTTTGAACTCGGTGGAATCAAGAATCTCCTCCCTTTGAGCTTTAATTGTGACCACTGCCTGATTTATTGAGATTAAGAGTTCAAGTTGACAATGAACTCTTTTTGGCGTCTTTGCTTCTGGTGCGTACAGCAGCAGCCTTGGAACTA
This sequence comes from Osmanthus fragrans, assembly GCA_019395295.1. Lineage (NCBI taxonomy): Eukaryota > Viridiplantae > Streptophyta > Magnoliopsida > Lamiales > Oleaceae > Osmanthus > Osmanthus fragrans. Next base: position 819,873 of record CM033355.1, read on the forward strand.
AGAATCTGACCCTATTATTTTTGCCTTTTCAATTAAAAGTAGAGAATTTTTCTCATTATTGTATATATTTGTACGTATTAGCGGGGTAGTGATGGGAGGAGCTCTTGTATGGCTACTGTAAATCAGAAGTAAGAAGAAGTACCAGAAAATATGAGGAGGCTACACAGCTTGATGTTGCTGTTAGAAGCATTCAGTGGAGCTATGCAATCTACTGGTGCATTTCATCAACAAAACCTGGGTAAAGTTTCACTTCTACCCCACCCCACTACCCTGAATTTTCTTGCTTTATTTATATTTTCTGTTGCTTAAGAAACGATAATATTTTTCAATAAGTAGAGGCATCATCGGTTGAGGATGTATTAAGCGAAAGATTACTTAAGTGGTCTAGAAATTAAGTATATAGTATAATTAGGCTCTACGTGGTTTAACATATTAAAGCTAAAATTTTAGTTTCTTTTTTGAATCATGCTACATGTACATGAGTTTTACCAGACATTTTGACAACGCATTTTCCTGTTTAAATCCATTTTTTTTTTTGTTTTCCAATTCTAGCATTCTGCGCGGCAAACCACCACTAACAAGGGGCTTAACTCTTCTTTTTTCAGTATTGTCTAGTTTAATCAAATATGCCATTAATCTTCTTACACGTGCCTATGGAATTTTTCAGTATGTTAGAATGGGGCGATGGGTATTACAATGGAGAAATTAAAACCCGGAAATCGGTTCAGACCGGAGAGTCACTGGCCGACCAGCCCGTGTTACAGAGGAGTGAGCAACTGAGGGAATTATATGAGTCCCTCTATGATGGCGAAACCAAGCCACAAGCAGCCAAAAATCTATCAGCTGCATTATCCCCTGAAGATCTCACAGATGCAGAGTGGTATTACTTGGTTTGCATGTCTTTTGTCTTCAATATCGGCCAAGGGTAATTCTTCTTTTCCAATTTATGATAGTCGACTTTATCATCAGATTATAAGTTCTTTTCATTATAGATTTATGCATGAAATGGGGTGAAGTCCTTTTCATTATAGATTTGTGACCATATTCCAACAATATTTTTGTTGATTACGATGACTCCATTTGCTTCCTCTGCCGCTAAGTTGAGGCTCGACGTGTGGGCTTATAAGTACTTGGCCACATCAGTCTTAAGGTCAGTTTTTACAGAGAGGATGTCCAATGTGATTATAAGTCCATAATTCAGGCCTTCTACGAGCGAAGTGGGACTCAAAACTCAAAAGTAACCGTTATATTGGTTTTACATAGCCATGGATCCTTTTTTCCTTTTTGCTGAGACCATGAGTTGTTTTCTTTACTACAAAATGAACAAGTGATTTGTAAAGACTTGGGAGTCCATCTTAAAAGGTCAACCTTATTAAAAGGAGTAGCCCAATACCTTTTAAATTGGTCTATGTTTTCATCTTTATTCGATGTGAGATTATATCCCTTAACATGTCCCGCAAGATGGTGACTCATTTGAGCAGATCAATCTTAAAATCCGTATGCTCATTCTTTTGAGTCTTAATCGGATCGAATCGCTTGTTAAAACTTAATGGACTCTGATACCATGTAAAGACTTGGGGGTCTATCTTAAAAGATTAACCTTGTTAAGAGGAGTAGTCTAAGACCTTATAAATTGATCTATGTTTTCATGTTTATTTGATGTGTGATTATATCCTTCACTCGTGTTTGTAGAAATCAAAATGTACTAAACATATGTATTGATTTTGTTTAGGTTGCCTGGAAAGACATTAGAAAAGAACGAAACTATCTGGCTATGCAATGCTCATTGTGCAGACACCAAAGTTTTCTTTCGTTCTGTTCTTGCAAAGGCAAGTAAAGATTAGTCTTTTCTTCATTCTACATAAAATTAGCTTAATAGGATGGTTGTCTTAAAATCTGACTTCTCTTTGCTTTTTAATCTCGAAATCATGTGACTGGCTGGAATTGAATTGCTTTCTTCAGAGTGCATCAATGAAGGTATTCATCTATTTTGTTTTTGCCCAACTTTGCATTACTCGTGATTTTAATACGAAAGTTGAGTTTTGTGCACATTCCCATAAATTACAGTCAACTACATGAATTCCTTTTCATCAACATGTTTCATTATCATATTCAAAAGAAGTATGGTGCTAATTTTTGACTTGCAGACAATAGTATGTTTTCCACACTTAGGAGGTGTAGTAGAGATGGGAGTAACTGATCTTGTAAGCAACTCTCAATTCATTTCATCATTCTAATAGATCCACTATGGTTACTGAATTTACTTGCCTGCCTAATTTTGATATGTATTTTGAAGGTCCTAGAAGATCAGAATCTCGTTCAGTACGTAAAAAACCTGTTTCTCGGAAACCCCGGTTCCCATTTTTTCCAAGATTCCTAATGAGCAAGTTTGTGTAGAGCTTGATCGTGCTAATATGGCGGAAACTGGCTGTGATCCACCTGTGGATAGTCTAGAATTATACATCTGTTCTCCCGACAACTGTTCTGATGATTTTGGAGCCACTCGACTAAGAAACGAACCAGATGTATTCGAAGGGATTGAGGGGGAAGTCCCTCAACTGCAAAGCAGGAAATTTATGGGTGATAAAATCAGTGGTTGGGTTAACACTTCGATGAGCGATTCTGTATCTCAAACCTACGAAAATCCTAAAAGTATTCCCCCCATATCAAAAGAAACTCAAGAATGCAATCAGCAGAAAGACAACGAGATTCACTATCAGAGTGTTCTTTCGACTCTTTTGAAGGGTTCGAATCGGTTCATTCTGGGACCGTACTTCAAATGTGGTAAGAGAGAGTCGAGCTTTGTTAGCTGGACGAAGGACGGTTTGTTAAAGGCCAAGACAGTTCATAGTCGAACTCGACAAAAATTGTTAAAGAAAGTACTCTTAGAAGTGGCAAGAATGCATGAAAATGGTCAGCTAGAATCGAGTAAAAACAATGGAAAAAGAAAGAGCCTTTTGACTCCTGAAGTAGACGAAACTTATAGAAACCACATCTTGTCTGAAAGAAAACGCCGAGAGAAACTTAACGAGAGGTATTTGATTCTTGGATCACTAATTCCGTCAGGTGGCAAGGTACTCAAAACTCATCTTTCATTTAGCATGTTCGGAATCGTGGCCTATTTTCAAGACATTTCTTCGTTTTCACATTGCAGGTTGACAAGATATCGGTACTTGATAAAACGATAGAGTACCTGAGAGCGCTCCAGAGAAGAGTCAAAGAGCTAGAACTGAACAAACGAGTCGTCGAGCTAGAGTCGAGAACGAGAAGTAAACCTCACGATGACATTGAGAGGACCTCGGATAATTGTGGAAGTAACCAACTTAATAATATCAAGAAACCATTGAGAAACAAGAGGAATTCTCGTAATATGGATGGGTGGAGAGTTGGAAATAGTCGACATCTGTCGAGAAATTCTTCAACTGATAACATCACAGTCGATATTGATGGTAAGAACTTGTCGATCGAGATTAAGTGTTCCTGGAGGGAGTCTATGCTGATTGAAATCTTGGAAGCCATAAACGAACTGCAAATGGATTCTTTGAGTGTTCAATCTTTCAACGCCAATGGAATTCTCTTATCGACTATAAAAGCTCAGGTTTGCTCTCATAACACCACCTTGAAAAAGATTGTAGTGGCGTGTTTGGTAGAGATGATTAGATAGTACTCGACAATTTTAATAAATAAAAATAAGTTAAAAGCAAAAATTTTGTTAATTATACGGTCGAGTCCCATCTAATTTTGCTTACAAAATATGCACTAAAACAGACTGCATCTTCATATTTTATAATTTACATTGACTGATAAATGAATTTCAGTTTAAGGGATCAAAAGTTGCATCAGAAGTTGTGATCAGACAAGCAATTCAGAAAGTTATAAGTAAGGTTTAAGGATTATCCTCGTACCAAGATAATATGTTGCCCCGTGGCATCATGTGTGATTAAACAGGAATTTGTATTTTGTGATTTCACTATGTATTTTGTAATTTCACTAGGCAGTTATTTTTGCTCAAATAAAATTTCGTTTGTCAACATATTATGGACTCGTATATATGTTTCAACACAGTCGATTATTAAAAAAAAAAAAAAATGTTTGTTAGTTACGTAGTGGTATAGGATAGTGAATAAAATTGCTACTTTTTTTTTTTTTTTAACACGGCATGTTCTAAAATCAAATCGTTTTTTTATTTTTTTATTTTTAAGTCTGGTGTATTTCATTTCTTGATTGAACTCTATGCAAACTGAGCTTAAATCAAGTTTGAACTAATCGAATGGGTTCAAAATATGCTATTAAATTTCAATTAGTTGAGGGAGAATTTTTTTTTTTTTTGTTTTTTTTTTTTTTACGGTCTTCGGGCGTACGTGGTCGTATTTATCAACTTTCTAACCTCCCTATCCTTTTCCATTGCCATAATAAAACCTCTCTCTCCCTCTCCCTCCCTCTCTCACAGTAAAATTATGCCTCTTAGCTCTTCTCTCACTACCACTTCCTTTGCCAGTTTCTCTCTCCGTTAATGACCCTGACGGAAAATATTATTCAACCCCATCAGATGACGACCCTCCTGAAGCTCCGGAGGATTCCATGCATGGTGTCAACAAGTTCCAGCAATTTCATAGCCAGTGTTGGAAAACTTCACCGAAGGAGGAGAGAAAACAATCTTGGAATAGCAACAAAACAAGAAAACAAACTTAGAATAAGGCCCAAACACGTGATCGTTGTCCTCAAACAATATTTGCCCCTTCTCCAGTAAATCGAGATGCTAAAAGGTCTTCCGGCAAATGGTTTGAAAGATTAATCAGCCTTGTTGTAGAAATACCAAAGCACCAGAATTTCTACCAAAAACTCAAGAACACAATAAGAAAATTATGAATGTGACTAGAAAATTGGATATGAATTTGATTGAAGAGAGTATAAGCATAAATAATGTTTTTCAATTGTTTTCAACAAGAACATGGCTCCTCTATTTATAGGCCTCACTATTGTACACGAATTGGTGCCAAAAATAGGTTGAAAGGACACCAAATTCAAGTGACAAACGGTAGGAAATCGCCCTCTAACGGTCACTAGTTTTGTACTATGCGATCGCATAGTACAAAACTATGCGGTCGCATAGTTATGCTCGTTGGAGAGAAGGAGCCTTTTGTCCATTCTATGCGGCCGCATGGGATTTGTTCTATGCGGCCGCATAGAACAAATTCCGGCCTACTTTTCCAGTTCTTCTTCGTTTGTTTGTTTTGAACAAATTTCTCAACAATCCCCCACTTGTTCAAAATGAACAAGTTTCACATTCAATCGTAAACGATACTCATGCCTAAGGATTAGATATATTTCGATTTGAATCTAATCATAGTGTAATTCTAACAAGGTGAAGTCGGAATCAAAGGTAGCGTGAAGCTTTGAACCAGTTTATTCCATGTGACAAAATTGGTAAGAACACACACACAAGTATCACGTGTTCTCAAGTTTCTCAAACTCGCTTAGCGCTTTTATGGCATTGCGCTCATCCTCTTTGACAAACTTTTAAGAGAGTAACTCTAGCTCTCTATTGAGGCGGCACCACCTCGAAGTTCGTCTAGGTGAAATTCTTCCAGCATCTTTGTTACTTTTAGAGATGTTTGTGCTCTTAGCACTGAACTTCATTAAGAGCTTGAAGCTCAACCCTCGCTTCAGTAACAACCAGCATTATTTAACTAGGATAGGGTTATCGCGGATTTGAATAATGTTGAAACTATCCACATATCAAATGACTTGTTGTTACCCATTGAACCCGTGAATTACCTTTTGAGTAATGACAGGTAGGGTTGCTATCATTGGTGAATCTTTTATTTTGAGAGTTTTAACCCCATCCTACTCGATGTAAATGTTACTAAATCTCGATTTAGAGGTTTAGTTAGAGGATCCGCTAGATTCTCGATAGACTTAACATAATTTAGGGAAATTATTCCATCTTTGATTAATTTCCTTATGTAGTCATGTCTAAGACTCATATGTCTAGACTTTCCATTGTATACCTCGTTGTATGCTTTTGCTAATGTAGCTTGACTATCACACATGATAGATATTGAAGATGTATTCTTCGGTCCCAATGGTATCTCATAAAGGAGATCCTTAAGCCACTCAGCTTCTTTCGCGGTATCCGATAATGCTACGAATTCGGATTCCATAGTTGAGTGTGTTATACAGGTTTGTTTCTTTGATTTCCAAGAAACAGCTCCTCTTCCAAGAGTGAACACCCAACCGGAAGTGGATTTATTCTCACCCGTGCTAGATATCCAACTAGCATCGGTAAATCCTTCCAAGACAGCCGGAAATTTAGTATATTGTAGGCTTAAGTCCTTGGTTTTCTTTAAATACCCAAGAATTCTTCCAATGGCCTTCCAATGATCATTGTTTGGATTACTAGTAAACCTACTTAGTTTACTAATTGCGAATGCTACGTCTGGTCTTGTGCATTGAACTGCATACATAAGACTTCCAATAACACTTGCGTATTCCAATTGAGCAATTGCCCTTCCATCATTCTTTACAAGTTTTAAACTTGGATCAATTGGGGTACTAGCTTCCTTTATGTTCAAATGTTTGAACTTGTTTATCACATTCTCAATATAATGTGATTGACTTAAATGGTAACCCCCACTAGTCTTTGTGACTTTGATACCCAAAATGGTATCCACTTGTCCAAGATCCTTCATCTTGAATGTGGAAGATAGAAACCTCTTTGTTTCTTTTATTCCATCCATGTGATTACTCATAATCAACATGTCATCAACATATAGGCATATAAATATCACATAATCATCACATACTTTTGAATATAAACATTTATCTACACTATTATGTTTTAAAACCAAACGAAATTATAGCTAAGTCAAATTTCTCATGCCACTTTTTAGGTGCCTGTTTTAAACCGTATAACGATTTTACTAACTTGCACACTTTATGTTCATTTCCGGGTAGAGCAAAACCTTCAGGTTGCTCCATATAGACCTCCTCATCGAGATCCCCGTTCAAGAATGCCGTCTTAACATCCATTTGGTGAACATGCAAGTCATGTATCGAAGCTAGTGCAAATAATATCCTTATTGATATTATTCTAGCTACCGGTGCATATGTATCAAAATAATCTATTCCTTCTCTTTGTCGATATCCTTTAGCTAGCTACTAATCTAGCTTTAAAGGTATTTAGAGAACCATCAACATTGTATTTTCTCCTGAATACCCATTTACATCCAATAGGTTTGGATCCGGGTGGGTAAATCGACAAGTTCCCAAGTATTATTTGACATTATTGAATCCATTTCATCTTTGATTGTATCTTTCCAAAACATGCTATCTCGAGAAGTCATAGCTTCTCTATAAGTTTTTGGGATCGGTTTCAACATGTAGAACAAAAGGAGTTGTTCTTACTACATTCAACTCATTTCCTTCTACTAAGTAAAAAGAAATGCGTTGAGAATCAATTTCATCCGGTCCTAAAGATTTCTCAATTCGAGTTCTTTTACTTCTTCGTGGCTCACTTGACTCATCAACACCTTTAGAAGATGTTTCATCTTGTGCTTCACTTGAGTTAGGGATATCTAAGAGATTTTCCCTCAATTCATTATCCGAAGATAACGAATCCTCAAAGAACTCCGCATCACTAGATTCAATAATCACATTGGTCTCCAAGTTCAACAATCTATATGATTTGCTATTGCTAGCATATCCAACAAAAGCACATTTAATGCCTCTTGGACCCAACTTGATCTTATTAGGGTTTGTGTTCTTACAATAAGCAAGACACCCCCACACTTTGAAGTATCCAATGTTAGGTTTTCTTCATTTCCAAGATTCATAAGGAGAAACCTTAGTTTGTTTAGAAGGAATTCTATTTAATATTCTACATGCACTTAACAAGGCCTCACCCCACAAATTAAATGGCAACTTAGCATAGGTTAGCATGACATTTATCATTTCAACTAAAGTTCTATTTTTTCTTTCAGCTAAACCATTTTGTTCCGGTGTTCTAGGTGCCGAACATTGGTGAATTATGCCATGTTGTTCACAAAAAATGTTGAAATCACTAGAAAAGTATTCACCACCTCTATCACTTCTTAGGGTTTTTATTTTCTTGTTTAGGTGATTTTCAACCTCATTTTTATACACTTTAAACATATCAAAAGCTTCACTTTTATGTTTCATTAAATAAACATAGGTATATCTAGTGCAATCATCAATAAAGGTAATAAAATACCTATTTCCACCTCTAGTTAGCATGCCATTTAATTCACAAATATCCGTATGAATTAGTTCTAATATACTAGATGTCATTTTTACACTTTGATAAGGCTTTTTAACCATTTTTGCTTCCACACAAGTTTTGCATTTAAAGACATCATTTTCATCATATAAAATTAAATCACATTTCATCATACGTTTCATAGTACTTTTTCCAATATGTCCTAATCTAGCATGCCATAATGAAAATAAATCAACAACATAAGCAAAGTTATTTTATTCTCATTCAAATTGTCAACAGTACATAATTTGACCATTCCTTCACTAGAATAGCCTTTTTCAACAAATTTTTCATTTAGGGATAATACAAGTTTTCCGGATTCAAATACACTTTTTATACCCGATTTTCCTAAGAGATTTCCACTAACCAAATTTCTAGTCATGTCGGGAACATGTAGTACATTGGTTAAGGTAATGGTCTTGCCGGAAGTGAAGATGATATCAACACTTCCCTTTCCAATCACTTTAGATCGAACCTCATTACCCATTTGTATCTCTTGGTCTCCATCAACTTCATGATAAGTCTTGAAGGAAGATTTGTCATATGATACATGTATTGTAGCACAAGTATCATACCACCATCCGGAAACTTTTCCCTTGATTGCATTGATTTCACAAATGGTGGCCACAATTCTATCTTCTTTGATGGAGTTCACTTTGCCCTCGAAGTTGTTTTGTTTTCGGTGTCTACAATCTTTTGCATAGTGACCAGATTTGCCACACACAAAACAACCTCATTTTGTCTTCTTCTTGAACTTGTTGAAGTTCGTTGAAGGCTTTCTCTTGTTGGATTTTGTTGGCGGTTCGATTTTCTCTATTGCATTTGCTTTGGAAGTGCCTTCATAAGAGTTTTCACTCTTATCACGCATTCTAGACTCTTCTTCAATACGCAAATGTTTTTTGCAATTGTTCAAAGGAGTGATCCTCGGAACTATGCATAATTTTTCTTCCGGTATCATTTCCAAGTACCGAGGAGTTTAGCAATAATTGCCCCCACTTGAAAGGTCTCCGAGATTTCAATCTTCACCGCCTTCAACTTGTTGACTAGTACTTGCAATTCATGAATTTAGGGAAGCAAGGGAATGTTTTCAAGAAACTTAAAATCAAAGTACTTAGAAATTAAAAAATTTCTTGGTACCTTCTTCCTCCGCTTTATATTTACTTTCCAATGCATCCCATATTTCTTTTGGCGACGTTGTGTTGGTGTAAAGATCATACAATCGATCCGACAAAGAGTTGAGAATATGGCCGCGACATATTAATTCATCCTCTTCACGCTTCTTTCTATTCACCCTTGATTCATCGGTGCCTTTGTCGGATGGTTCGGGTAGAACTTCTAAGTTCGGATCAAGCACATAGAAGATCTTCAATGCCGTAAGGAGGAATTTCAGTTTGTCTTGCCACCTTGTGAAGTTCGTGCCATCAAAACGATCCAACTGTACCAAGTCTTGATTCATCAGTTTTATTGTAGCCATAGTTGTTTCACTCTCCATTTGAAATATTGTTTGAGATTGTTGGAAAACTTCACCGAAGGAGGAGAGAAAACAATCTTGGAATAGCAACAAAACAAGAAAACAAACTTAGAATAAGGCCCAAACACGTGATCGTTGTCCTCAAACAATATTTGCCCCTTCTCCGGTAAATCGAGATGCTAAAAGGTCTTCCGGCAAATGGTTTGAAGGATTAATCAAGCCTTGTTTGTAGAAATACCAAAGCACCAGAATTTCTACTCAAAACTCAAGAACACAATAAGAAAATTATGAATGTGACTAGAAAGATGGATATGAATTTGATTGAAGAGAGTATAAGCATAAACAATGTTTTTCAATTGTTTTCAACAAGAACATGGCTCCTCTATTTATAGGCCTCACTATTGTGCACGAATTGGTGCCAAAAAATAGGTTGAAAGGGCACCAAATTCAAGTGACAAACGGTAGGAAATCGCCCTCCAACGGTCACTAGTTTTGTACTATGCGACCGCATAGTACAAAACTATGCGGTCGCATAGTTATGCTCGTTGGAGAGAAGGAGCCTTCTGTCCATTCTATGCGGCCGCATGAGATTTGTTCTATGAGGCCGCATAGAACAAATTCCTGCCTACTTTTCCAGTTCTTCTTCGTTTGTTTGTTTTGAACAAATTTCTCAACAGCCAGGCAGCCCGGGCCCGCAAGATTCAAGAATAAAATTTCAAGAAAAACCAGCCCGTTTTCCTCAAAGCCCTCGAAGAAACTGAGGATAATCCCAATGCTCTTAACAATGAAGATTCTGGGGATGATCTTTTTGGTGAAATAGACAAGGCAATGGCTTCAAAACGCCAAGAGTTTATTAAGAAGGGACTGATTAAGCCGGGTCCTAATGGGAAGCCTAAGCCCGAGCTTGAGGGAATTGAGGAATTAGAGCCTGAAGAAGTGGCTGATTTAGACGAAATTAAAGAGCTTCAGGGGTTGACTGAGATTTCTGATGATGAAAATGAGAATGAAAGTGAGGAGGAAAGCTTCGAAGGTCTGATTTTGAGGTTAGTGATGGTGAATTATCGAGCAAGTTATCTTCGTTTGTTGTTGATTTTGATGAATTTGGTAAAACCAAGGCTCGAGTTATGGAACCCAATTTTAAAATGAGCTTAGTAGAGCTTTTAGATGAGAGTCAAGTAATCCTCATAGCAGGGGTTAAAATCCTAAATGGTCACTGAACTTTGCCTAATGGTCTCTCAAAGGTCACCGAACTTTTAATGGTCTCCAAAAGGTCACTGAACTTTGCTATTTGGTCTCCCATCCATCACTGACCGTCAACTTTAACTAACAGAATCAAGTCGGTGATGGATGGGAGACCAAATAGCAAAGTTCAGTGACCTTTTGGAGACAATTAGAAGTTCGATGACCTTTTAGAGACCATAGGCAAAGTTCAGTGACCATTAGTAGTTCGGTGACCTTTTGGAGACCATAGGCAAAGTTCAGTGACCATTTATGGTTTTAAGTTGTGTAAAAGCAAATTTTTTTTAGTACTCATTGAAAGTAAATTATTATTTTTTTGGGTCAACTAAATTTCTATTAGTATTTGTGTGAAAGCAAATTTTTTCCCAAAAATGTGTAATTAAAAATGAGTTGACGGAGAATTTTCAAATAAGGATTTAGTCTTGCTTGTTCTTCTTTTTTAATCATTTTTAAAAAAGAAAAATTAAAATACTAACAAATTATTTGGATCCGATTTCACAATGCTTATTGAATAAAGTATATTCTTGAATTGTTTAAACACCATGGATGATTTTGAATTTGGGTTGAACAACAACAAAGTTGAGGTTGATATCCGGTTCAAGTCTTGCAAGTACCAAACAATCGTACTTCCCATCTCTAAACAGGGTAAATTTACTTTTATTACATATTTATCTTAACTGTTTGCAAAGAAAAATAATCATATTAACAAATTTACTTATAAGTAATTTTTGTGTGTGGTATGAATCAAATCTCCAGTGGATCAAGAATATATCATTAATGTGACTATTTTAATAATTTGTCATTCAGAATTGCATCCATGCTAATGACTTGTATTGAATTGCGATTATTGTAAAAATTAAACAAATGAAATTGTTGTGTGTCATAAGTTATTCAGTCAATCCGACCATGTGTTTTTTACATTAATAATAGAAATTAGTTGACAAAAAAAAAAAAAATTAGTTGACCAAATTTTTTTTTTGCTTTCACACAACTTTAAACCCTAAATGGTCACTGAACTTTGTCTATGGTCTCCAAAAGGTCACCGAACTACTAATGCTCACTGAACTTTGTCTATGGTCTCCAAAAGGTCATCGAACTTCTAATGCTCTCCAAAAGGTCACTGAACTTTCCTATTTGGTCTCTCATCCATCACCGACTTGATTCTGTTAGTTAAAGTTGACGGTCAGTGATGGATGGGAGACCAAATAGCAAAGTTCAGTGACCTTTTGAAGACCATTAGAAGTTCGATGACCTTTGGGAGAGACCATTAGGCAAAGTTCAGTGACCATTTAGGGTTTTAACCCCCATAGCAGTATATGGTGATTTAGAGGTTGAAATCAGTGGAATTTCACACGATTCATGAGTTTTTGAGAGTGGCGATTTGTTTTGTGTGCTGTGTAGGGAGGAAAACTGATGGGCATCTGTTTTTTATCCGAGGCGGATAAGAGAGGGGCTGTTGCAGCTGTGGCTAGTAAGGAGGTTGATATAGAGGTGACATTGGGGTGCAAGGCTTTGGTTATCATAGAGGATACTAGTGCAGTGCTTGCTGCATTGGGCGGCTTCGTTTTATAGATATCCCTCTAATTGTATGTCAGTCATCGGTATAACGGGGACAAATGGGAAGACAAACAACCGCATATTTGATCAAGGGTATGTATGAGGCGATGGGGTTGAGGACCGGGATGTTGAGTACTGTGGCATATTATGTTCATGGAGATAACAAGTTGGAGTCACCTAACACAACCCCAGATGCTGTTTTGATTCAGAAGTTGATGGAAAAGATGGAGCATAATGGCACAGAGGCATTGGTTATGGAGGCTTCTGTTGGGGAAAAATACACCGATAATGTGCATATTATATTCATAGCAAAACGTACCGTGGAATCGAAACGTAATTTCGATTTACCGAATCTGGATTTGAGAAGAAATCATATATAAGAATATGGATTTGTCACGTTCCAAACCTTTCTTTCTTTAGAATTTCTCCTTGCAACATAAACATATAAATAAATGAAATCAGATTCTGAAATCACATATGTAAATGGAAAAAGAAATCAAATATAAAAAAAATGAGATGTAGATGATGCGATTCGGTCGAGGCAAGTGTTTGACACTTTGTCCTTAAGATGAATTTGTCCCGCATCGGTGCTAACGGTTTCTTGACAATCATCTCCCAAGATACAACGACCACGTCTAGCCATAGGAGCACTCCACATGGCTTAGACCAACGAACTCGAACGGATTCCCTCTCTACTATAACCATGATTTTTATGTAAGAAATAGTCACTTCTACAAAGTATTTTATGCAACATGATATGAAAGAAATGATATGGAATTGTGAGATGAGATATAAAATTCAAACATATGGGATCAATTTTATAGTAGTTGGAACCATACCAAGAGACACATCTCTTGGACTTTATACCTCTACATAAAGAGACATAAATATTGGAAAGTGACCATTCCAAAAGACTTTATACCTCTACATAAAGAGACATAAATATTGGAAAGTAACCATTCTTTGATTAAATTTCCATTCACCAATTAAGAATTCCAACAAAATTCCAACAATCCCCCACATGAATGAAAATTAATGCAAATGACTATGCAGACACTAGTAGAGAGAGCGGAAAAACACTGCATCGGACGAGGTAGCTTGTGACTTTGAACCTTCCTTAGTGAAATACTATCGAACTTACTCGGCTAACTGGTGAACGTGATGTCTTGAACCATTCAGCCTTTGGTGTAAGCCAAGACAATAGTACTCACACAATGTCTTCCCTAAACCGTTCATGGTTCTCATGATTTGGTTCATTTTGGCCTTGAACCCTTCTTGGTTCTGCAAGTGTTTAGAGAATTTAAGCCTCGACTAATTCTCATTGAAGCGGCCCCACTTCACACTTACATAGGTGACTTCCTATCAAGAGTATTCTGCCATACTCCACTTGACTTAATCAAGATATAGGAATCATTAAAAGATGATCTTAACCTCTATCCACTCTGCAGAAAGCACTTTCGTATCATATGAATGAGTTAGGAATATAATTTCCTAAGTGCTTCACGGAATCCTTATAACTTTGTTGTCCCTTTGAACCAAGATCTTGGGATCTCCAGTCAACAAGGTAGGGTTACCATTATAAAAACTTGTACACAGTAGGCTTTAAACTCATTCCCCTCGATATGCAGTATTTTTGATCTCTCTGTAAATCTCTTAAAGGTACCACGAGTTTACACCATTAAGATCAACTGCTTAACAATATTATGTCTATGACTTACACATCTAGTTACATATGACTTAGTATCTTATAGCTAGCCAAAGATCGATTCTTTTGATAGATACAAATTGTCACCACCAATAAATCCTCTCATGAAGTTACATGCTTCTCATTAGCTTTATCTAAAGCTTTATCAATTCCAAACAACATTGTTGGAGGATTTCTGTTAAACACTAGACTAGTCAATCACTTTTTCTAGTGGATTTCATAATCATGGGTATTCAATATCATCACCGAAACATTACAGTGCATTTGAAAGGCTACATCCTTGAACAAACACTTGCAGAACCAGGCGACGTGTTCATGGCCAAAATGAACACAACATTGAGAACTACGCTGTGTCTAGAATGGTCCTGTGTGAGATCTATTGTCTTGATTTACACAAATGGCGAAACAGTTCAAGGCATCAAATCCACTGGTTTGCTAGTAATTCCCGATAGGTTTCACAAGGGAAGGTTCAAAGCTAAATGCTACCTATCCTATGCAGGATTGTTTCGTTCTACGCTTCTTTCTCTCTTGAGTTTTTGGTTCTAGATTTTCATTCATGTGGGGGATTGTTGGAAAATATAAAATGTTTGAATGAAAACCTCCTCCATTGATTGAATCCATTTGAATTTGAATTTCATCCCACTATACAAATGTGTGTAACTCCTCTTTTCAATGCTATAATTTCATTTTCAATGTTGTAACTCCTCCTTTGATACCCTTTTCAATGTTGTAACTCCTTATTCAATGAAATAAAGAGTTGGCTCCTCCTCTATGGGTATAAATAGAGGACCTCTCTTGGTGGAAAAAAAAAGAGAAAAAAAAAAAACCAATCTTTCCTTCCAACCTCAAACCATCCGGATCTAATTTTCTTTTCTTTGCTAAAAATTCTTGAGAGATAGACACGGCTAGTTCGTAGGTGGTTAACGTAGTGCAGCGTAAACCGACAACCGATTGTATCCTGGGAATCGAACACCGATCAAAACCTCTTGCACCCCGGTGAGGCGGCGAATTCGATTTAAGGAAACCGTGTAAACACGGGCCTTCGGTTTTGATTTGATTTACTTTGATTCTCCAACTTTCCCCTACAACTTCTTCCATGGATTGACACTAGGAAGGTGTGATGAGGTTGATTTTGATATTGCAGTTTTCACAAATTTAACTAGGGATCATTTGGATTTTCACGGGACTGAGGAGGAGTACAGGGATGCCAAGGCTAAACTCTTTTCGAAATTTCATCGGGCCTGCTCGGGAGGCACAATATTTACAACATTTTGGCTGCTGTATTTTGATATGACAAGAATTTTATATTTTGATCTTTGATTGTTGATAGCCTTGGGTGGTTAGGTTTCCATTTTTAGGCTTTTTCTTTAGCTTTCTGTTTAATGTTTGGTTATGACGTATAAATTAAAATATGTTCTTAAGGTTTAATTTGAAGTATTTATTTTCATCTTCGTATTTTTTTGCAAAGGTGCTTTTTATTGCAAGTATAAAATTTACATGGAAAGAAAAAGCCTATAAAATTTAATTGACAATTTGCAAGTTTTTTTTTTCTAGGCAATTTAATTGCTTAAAACTTATTTGCATGAAAATTGTCAATTAAATGTGATTGATTGATTTGATTTACAACATAAAAAATATTATACTTACACATTTTTTATTGGTGAGTAGATGAGAGAGAAATGAGGATAAGGTAGATGAGAGAGTTAACTGAAAAATAAAAATATACTTCCCCTAAAGAAAATATTTTCCTTGTTTTCAAGGAAAGTATGGTCATGTGACCAAAATTAGAAAAATATTTTTCATGAAAAAAATATCAATAAAACAATCGGTATTTTAAAATAGTTCATAACCAATACCCCGAAACTCCCCGAGCAAGTCCTATGGGGTATAATTTAGAAGTAATTCTATATGGCACAGTTTAGGTAATAGTGATGATCCATCGATAATTGGCGAAAGACATTTGATTCTTTCATAAATTAAATGTGACTCCCATTGTCACCTAAATTTGTGCGAAGTAGCATTTTTCATATTAATTCCATATATTTCTTCCCATTTGCGTAGTCTCTACGTAAATACTTCCTAACACATTTGTTAGTCATAGCCGATGAAAGAACCCACCAACACGGGGTCTCCTCAAACCCTATTGCCGATCTATTTTAATTTCTGCTCAAGTTAATTTCCTTTTATATTTTTGTTCCCAATAACTTTCAAGAATTTCTCTACTTGTACAAAAATAGAGTTGCCAAAATTTCACCACACGCTTTGGTTGGTCTTTTTTTATGTTATTATCGAATAAAAAACTGCCAATTGTATTTTAGCAAAATTCTAGCAGCAGCATTTTTCTATACACATAACAGGACTGTAACTTTAAATACTCATATCAAGTTGGTTACAACGTGTCATCAGACTCATCATTGTGTCGAACATATTCGACAATAATAAAAGTACACATCATCTTGCCTGTCATTATATATACAAGTCGAACTTCGAACACGTGATAATACTTTCTAGCACGAGACTCCTACAACCCCAAGTTATCATCTCACTGGAGGAAATTGAACTTTTTCTACCATTTCCATGGCATCTAAGGGCATTTCTTTTCTCTATTGGATGTTATGGGCTATTCTGCCCAATATATCTTGGGCTCTTATGCTTAATATGAATTGTTTTTGAGATTTATTTAATCACGTGTCAAATTGTTTTGAAAAAGAAATCACATAAATAGAAACACTATTGAAATAATAATTAAATCAGATTCATCACTCAACTCATACAATCACGTCATGTACTTTCTTGAAATAAAAAATGAAAATGGTAAATAAATCAAGATATAATGAAGATTTGACCGACTATAATTACGTCTGAAAACTTCCTTAAAATGAAAATAATATGATATGATATCATGATTAAACTTTCTTGAATAACACAAAAAAAATATTTGTATATACAGAATCTCATACTCATAAATTTGACACACACTTATTTAATAAATAATCGTAACCTTTAATTTAAGTCAATTCAACGATCAATGTATATTTCACTAAGATCATGAGAGAATTGGTTATAACTACTTGATATCAATAAAGATATTGAACGTTGAATTGACTTAAATTAAATGTTACGATTATTTATCAAATAAATATATCAAATTTATAAATAGGAAGATCCGTTCAGTTATATTAATAATTAAACAAGGGTCATCACTAAATTAGATACAAAATCAGGCGAATACCATAATTCTATACTTGTCTTCTGCCAACCCCATAATATCCCACTTACCAATTCTCTACTTCCCACCCAAATACTGCCCAAGTTGATAGCTTCCATAAACGTACATAAAAATTAAATATTTTTATTCCATTTGGAGAGTGGAACCCAATAAATAAAAACTTATTCAAAGGTGGATTAGCCACTGAATTAGAGAAATCACAGTGAGAAATAGAAGTTGGGGTTAAGTATTTTGTGCGAACTATTTCTTCTGCTGAGACATGGTATGATTACTCCATAATCAAAGAATTATGTTAACAGAAAATTAGTTTATTTTGATATTTAACATTTTCAGTTGCATTATTATAATTATTATTTGCATGTTTGTCTGAAGTTGCTGTATTTTTCTGGGTCAAAATTTTGTATATTTCGACTGAGTTGCTGAAAATGCTTCTGTTGTCAACTGTTGTATTGTATTTTTCTGGGTTTCAAGATTCTGGGATCGTTTGATCTTGGTTTTGTTTTATAGTATATATTTTTTTTATCGAAGATTGGAGAGTGTTGGATTGGATAGTATCAAGACGAAAAAAAAGTTATAATCTTGTTTATTATACTGCCCGGTCAACTACTTTGCATATTTTCCATTAATTTTTTGAGATGGATTAATCATATTCTTAAGTTGTAGTTTATATTGATATGATTTTCTAGAACAATTGAAATGATATTGATGGCTTCAGCTTAATTCTTTTATTGATTCTTGAGAAAGATTTCTTCTTGTTTTGAAGGATAAATATTGTTTTATAGATCAATATCATGGGCTTAAACTAATTGTACTTACGATTTCTTATTCGTGTGTGATGCTAATTTGATGAACCATACTAGACGTACAGAAGAGTTTCACGGAATTTTTTACAGAATACTAGTGTCGATGTGTAATTCGATGGTTAGAAAAAAAAATAAAAAATCACCCACACAAGTGCTGCCAACATAGCACCTGTAATTGTCATGTAATTTGATATTAAAGATTTGGTGAAGAGCAAGGTTGGATAGTTTTTGGCGTGATTTTCTCTCCAAAAATCAATTACAAGAGCTTAAAAATTTTGGGTCGGAGTTCCCTGCAAAAAATGACTTGGCTTCATCTTTGAAACTAATGCGGAATTTAGTGAGGGCTTACGTAATTCTCTCCAACATTTTTCAGGTTGCAAGGGGGCCAGTCAAAAACTAACTCAAGAACTCAAAGAAGTGCTTTTGACAAGAATATTGTGGTACGATCCCTTGTCCCAATTGTCCCTTAGGAGGAATAACATTGATGTAGTTTTGAAATTTTGTTTAATCACTGGTTTGTGAAGCTTTATATTTGGCAGTCGGTGCCTGCACGATAATGAATCCCGACAAGAAATTTCAGCAGATATGGGAGTTTAGGAGTCGAGAGGATGATGTTGACTCGTCAAGTGATGATTCCAAATCAAATTCGAGTCATAAGCCAGCTCACAAGCATAAGTTTGTTCTTGATATTGTTTTGCCTGAAAAAGATGAAGTCAATGGTACTCCAAGATCTCAAAGGAATAATAAGCTCCATACAACCCAGTGTGTGGAAGGTATCAAAAAGAGAGCAACATCGAAAAGGAAGAAAAATGTCATGCAAAACAAAGCTACCCAGTGTGTGGAAGGTAATAAAAAGAGAGCAACATCGAAAAGGAAGAAAAACGTCATGCAAAACAAAGCAAGTGGACGTTTTGTCGAAGAAAAGAAAAAGGCAGATGGAAATCTCAGGACCGAAGAGATGGTAATGTTGGATGATTTTAAGAGCTTCACGGATTCCTTAATAGGTGAACTTAAAGTGGCAAGAGAGAAAATGTTTGGACGGATGAGGGACGAGATGAGAAAGTTGATGTCTACAAGGTTATCTTCGAGGCCAAAAAAGAAGGATATTGAATGTTCTCCGAAGAACGAATACCGGACTAAGCGTCGATCTGAGTCACGTAAAAAGAATAAAAGTAATGTGGCTTCTAATACAAATGAATTTCAGAAAGTTGTTGAAGATGGCGTAAACCACAACCAAGTTCTCGAAGTGACTACAACAAAGGAGCCAAACAAAGGGAAAGGTTCAAGATTACCTACAAAAAAGGCAGAGGATTCAGATCAAATAGTTTCTTCATCATACTTGAGTTTACCTTTGATAATGATCATATTCAGCCAGCAGCAGCCTTGAATAAACCAAGCTCGGAAATAGAGGCTGGAGAATTATTAAATGGAAAAAATCACGTTGGATTTCCGGGATTCCAACAAGAAGCACAAATCGGAAGTTTCTCTCACCTAAGTTCCAAAACTATGGGTTTCCGTGGCCTACATTACCCTCAAACATCGAGCGTTGACATCGGCTTCCCATTTCCACTTCATCAGGGTGGTCTGGACAACAGTTCGAATATATCAAGTCAAACTTTTTCCGATAAGTCATTCATGGATAACAGCATAGTCTCCACTCGGTCGAACAATGGCATCGGGCAATTTTCCAGGGGAAGTCCTGCAATGCCAGAATGCTCTCTTTGGTCTACAGCATTAACAGCCATGGGAAATATAAAGCCGATGGGGAACTTGTGTCCGTGAGAACTCAAGATCTTAAAGATGGCCGATTTTACATGAATTAAATCGAGGAAGGAACAATATTTAGCAATCGATGACTACAGCTGACGACTTGAAGCATCTTTGTCTGAGAGACGATTGGCGTATGAATCCTGTGGGCTACTTTCTAGTTCAATCCTATCATTTTTCGCTTGCGCATATATCTAAGTTAAATTCATATGCAACTTTAGTTATCTAATCGTCCATTTAAGCAGATTCTTGTTGTCAGATTTCATTTGTAGGTTGGTTTGAGCAATGAAAATGTTCCATTTGTGTTACATGGTTCGCGTAATTGATGAGGATTCTGAATGTTTGGCTAAGCTTTAAAAGTTACTTTTAAGTAACTTCTTTATATACAGAAACTTGTTTTATCTTGCTTAGGTGAACATGCTATTAATCCGTAATGTAGTTGTCGTCTCTTTTTTATACGAGTTAATCCGCAATACTTACTAACACTTTATTTTTTACCTTTATGTATAATATTTTCAATTTACTGTTGAGGGTGACATTTAATTAGTGTTTTATCTTTTTAAATTTATCCTATATTCAGTATTTTATGAAATTGTTACAATTTTTTTTCTTTGTGGATTAGGTTCCATGTTTTAGCAGTTATTGTCACATGTTTTTGTCCGATAAAATGGACATACAATTTGGCTTCAACCATCCATCACGTCTAGTTAGTTAAAGATGGAGAGCACAAATGTGTACTCTTGTATGTCCGGTCGTCCACTTTAAAGTATAATATTTATCACGAGTAAATATAACAATTTAAGAGCCCATTTGGAAAGATTTTAAAAAAAAATTAAAAATTGTTTATGAGATTAAAAATTTTTTTTTAAATTCGTCTAAATAATTTTTTTGAAAGTAATTTGTTGGATTAAAAAAAAATTAGAAGCCTGTTACATAAATAGAAGCTTTTGACAGACCCTATGATGGGTGTTGTGGTGTCATCACCTCAGTCCCTGATCCGAAATTTGAGGCCCCTGTTTAAGCAACATAAGACAAAAAATTAAGTTCGTCTTGCTGCATTTATTGGCAAACGTCCTTGTGCTCCAGGCACACGAAACTAAACAGAATTTTGGTTTCAACTGAAACTCAAAAAAAAAAAAAAAAATGTATTTCCTAAAGAAAACTTGTTATACTTTCATTTTGTGTCGATTAAGTCACTAATTTTAATTTGTCTCAATTTAGATCACTTTATTTAATTATTGAAGAAGTGATAAAAAATTTTAAAACCCATTATTGCATCACTTCTTTGAGGTCATTTTTTTTACAGTGATGTAGGATGAACACTAATATAAGTTGATGTCGGTGTCTGGAATTAGATTACATGACAGAATTGAACGAAGTGGACTAAATTGAGATAAAATAAAAGTATAGTGATTCAATTGATACAAATTGAAGTATGGCCGCTCAATTTTAGATTAAGTCATAGTACAGTGACACGAGTATAGAATTAATCCGTGAAAAAAACACAAATATTACACGGAAAATGTTAGGACTTCATTAAGACCAGTATCCGAGATTCCTCTATCTAGAAAAACCACACATTTCTGTCTCTCTCTAAACTCGTCGCGTTCCGTGGTGATGCAGTGATTGAGAAGGAAAATAAAAGAAAAAGGGTCATCCATTTCTTGAAATTCCACCATGAAATTTCAGATAAGTTGGAGTTTAATTTGCATATACATAATTTTTCTACTGATCTTGAGCAGTCCGGCTAAAGTGAGAGCTGGTGACATAGTTCATGATGATAATTTGGCTCCCAAAAAGCCCGGCTGTGAGAATGATTTTGTGCTGGTAATTCTATCATTTTCTTGCTCCCCCTTTACTTAATTTTCTCTGATTTATCAAAAAATTAGTTTTTATATTTTTCTAATCAAGATTCAGTTTTAGCAAAAGCTCAATTTAATTATGATCTGATCGTTTTCTCACAGTATATGTTGTGATTTCTCGTTTAATTAATTTTAGATGATAAAATGTAATTTGGACGCAGTTAAGATCTTTTACTATTTAATTTTCTTCGTGGTTTTCATTATTATTATTATTTTTTTTCTGTTATATGTCCGTATTTTCAAATACTTTTGTATGATTTTTTCTGATTTGTTAATTTTAATATGGTAATTTGATGAAATGCATCTGGTTCTATAATTTCAATTTATTTTATGCACTCTGGTACAAAATAATCTCTGTGGTAATTCCACTTTGTTGATATCTGAGAAGACATGCTAATGTTTTCCCCTCCTTGAATTTTGAATTGAGTTTACACTGAAGATTAATTATGAAATGGACATCTCTGTAACTTATTATGGGATTTCCAGTTAGGTGAATCGGATATTACTGAATAGCATTAAGGAAGAACAATCAGCTAAATTTCTGTACATCGTAAGATCGAGCTTTGTCCCAACTGCATATCAAACACTTATGCAACATAGTTGCGAGACTGCAACTGAAGCTTCTTTTGCAGGCTTTTGTCTGTCTATTCTTGATTGTTGTCTTTATCTTGTTCAGATGACTGTTATTATATCTTTTACCAGGTAAAAGTTCAAACTTGGGTTGATGGCATAGAGGATGAGGAATTTGTTGGTGTTGGTGCTAGATTTGGCACTACCATAGTATCGAAGGAGAAAAATGCGAACCAAACACGCCTTACTCTCTCGGATCCTCGGGATTGTTGCAGTTCTCCTAGGAAAAAGGTCCTTTTTTCGATCCCGATGCCCTGTTTTTGTTATCAAAAACTCCCCCCTTTTCATTAATGGGATTATTTTTTTCTTTGTTGGTAACATTGGATTTTCTTTGATGCTTTAGTTTGTAGGAGATGTCATCATGGTGGATCGAGGAAACTGCAAATTTACATCGAAGGCAAATTTTGCAGAAGCCGCTGGTGCTTCTGCTATCCTCATTATAAATAACCAGAAAGGTAACAACATTTTCATTTACTGGTATAGTATATGATGTGAGGCAAGTTTAAGCTGTTTTCTGCATAGTGCTCATGAAATTCTAAACAAGTTAAATGTGCCATTCTTTTCTCTTGGGGATTTTTATGCACCGCTGATTTCTAAGAAAGGGGAAAGACAAGCTAAGATTATTCATACAGCCACTTTGTTAGTGCTATAGCACAACTCAAAACATTTTTAACGCCTAACATTTGAATTATGGCTAAGCAAACTTTTTATCTTTAGCTAAATGTTCATTCTACTAACAGTGGGCTCAGATGCACAATGTTGTTTATCTTTAACATTGAAAGACCGATATTGTCTGTGAACTTTGTACGCACTGTTTGAATAATTGGATGGTATGCCTTCTGCAAGTATGGTCCAGCATGTGAAATCACAGCCTGTTCATTTTGCCAGTTCTGCTTATTTTGTGACAGAAATGACTCAATCTTGCAGAACTTTACAAGATGGTTTGTGAGCCTGATGAAACTGATCTAGATATACGCATACCTGCTGTCATGCTTCCCCAAGATGCTGGTGCTACATTAGAGAAAATGTTGTCAAATGGTTCATCAGGTAAGATCTTATTTTTCACTTGGAAACTACAACTGAATATTTTAACTTACGTCCACACCTCCCTCTTTTAACTTGCTCTGTCAAAATCACATCATTCTTCTGTAGGAAAAATGAAAACAGCAAATGTCATAATAAAATTACTATATCTGCTGATGACATGAAGTCATATGAACTATAAATTGTTGCACCTCGTCAAGTCCCAGACAAACTTGGTAGCAACTAAGAATGAGACTTGTGTAATGGGCTCTGAGCAACCACTTGACCCTTTGTCCTCAAATAGCAAAATTGCATAGTAGAAGATTCATTTAGAAGCCCAATGTATATTCGGTAATGGGGTACTAGATAAGTTCTAACCGTCATTTTTCAATATGCTTTTTAAGTAACAAACATTATGTATTTGAGGGTTTGAACAAGGTAGTTTATATATGAGGCTGTCTTGTGAAATTTTATATGGGGAGAGCTGAGCAACTTTTCTCGATCATTAGGCAATTAAGTTTGAGGATGAATGATGCAGAGTACACTTTTAGCATCCTTTCTTTCTTTTTACTTTATTCTTTCCTGATGGCATTTCCCTTTCTTTAGTTTCTGTGCAGCTTTACTCTCCACGTAGACCAGTGGTTGATATAGCAGAAGTATTTTTTATGGCTGATGGCAGTGGGTACCATCCTATGTGCATCTTATTGGTCTGCATGGAGCGCCAGAGAAGCAGCCATAGATCAAGATAAGTTGTTAAAGGTCAGCCATCTTTTCCTAGGCCTATCTTGATTTGGGCTTTATTTTTCTTAATAGTATCTATTAGTGTCTAATCCATCTTATTAAACGTGTGAGTAGGGTTTAAATCTTTCACCGCCTTTACACTTTACATTCACTTTTAAAAGAATGTATCATATTCTTGTAGGATGCTTCTGATGAAATTCCAAATACTAAAAGTCTTGGTGGAGGAAGCAATGTGGTGGATATCAATACAATCTCTGCAGTCTTATTCGTCGTTGTTGCATCATGCTTCTTAATTTTACTCTACAAATTAATGTCATTCTGGTTCATCGAACTCTTGGTGGTTCTCTTTTGCATTGGTGGTGTAGAGGTGCAAGTCATCACTTTCTACTTTTATATATATTCTGTGTTTCTCTTCAGCATGTTTTGCCTAAGTTAAATAAGTAAGTTTCAAAATAAACAATGGTAAGGTAAGAGTTACTTACAAAACAACTAACCTTTTTTCTTAAACGTTAGATAAAAGTAAAATTTCCAAGCATGGCATCAAGAAGTAACTGAAAAGTAACTTCTACTATATTAAGCCTAGCCAAACATGCTCCGGGTATCTAACATCTGTACCTTTGTTGTCTGACACTGTCTCTATTGTTTTTGTGATCTGTCCTGTAGAAACTTGTTCTGAATTTCTAGTTTTTTTATTCTTACAGGGCTTGCAGACTTGTTTAGTTGCGTTGCTGTTAAGGTATACTAATTCAACTCGTGGCCTTTTCCATGTTTTTTAAACATCAATTTTATTAGCAAGTCTTTATACAAAGAGGAAATTGATTTAACATTTCTTTTCATATGATGCTAGACAAACAATGTAGCTAATATTGAATAAATAAATAATTATGAATTTGACTGGAAACAAGTGTTCGTTTTTTTGCTGCAGAGAAAGATTTGAATTGAAATACCAACAAACTAGTGAACATCTTCAGTGAAAATTAAGTCGTTATCATTGTACTTCACCATGATTTCATGAGAAAAGAATAATTAAGCTCTCAAACTTAATGGATAAATCAGTTTTTTTTCAGATGGTTCAAGCGTGTGGGAGAATCATTCATCAAAGTACCTATCTTTGGAGCTGTCTCGTACCTTACTTTGGCGGTTTCTCCATTCTGCATAGCTTTTGCTGTGGTTTGGGCTGTGTACCGAAATGTCTCTTTTGCTTGGATAGGTCAAGATATTCTAGTAAGTTTCCTGGAATATTCGAAATCTTCATATCTCATTTCTATTTTTCCATGCCTTCCTAATTATTAGGATAGTATTTTCTACTGAATAACAATTTATCATGAGTGATGCTTCCTTGAATGAAAAGATTTCTCTGGTTTCTTTCTTATCAATCAGGGAATTGCACTGATAATTACTGTTCTTCAGATAGTACGAATCCCTAATCTCAAGGTAATCAGACAGCTTATCAGTATTTTATTATGAAGGCGGTATGTAAGACTTACATGGAGCTTTTCTTGATTCTTTTCTTTTCAACTTTTAAGCATCTACAATTGTCACATGTTTTATGGCTACCATATTGCTCTCTTATGTACTAGATAAGAATTCTACGACATTAACAAAATCTTGATTCATATCTTCATTTAACTTATGCTTCCGGTCAAATTCTTTTTGAATGAGCAGTATTAGAACTATTGTCTTGACATATATAAACAGAACATTTGCTTGCCTGACACCATTTAAAAGAATTCCTTGTTAGATTCTTTACTAAAGAAGATTTTATTATTTATTTATTATTTTTTTTTTCTGTTTCTTTGAAGAAAATGTTAATAGTTCCCTGAATTTTTTACTACTCAGCTTGTAAGAATACTAGACCCATGCAATCATTGTTAAGAAGCTGTTTTTTGTCCTGCTTGGAAGTGGCAGTGCAGTAGAAAACTTAGAGAAATGGTCGAATCTTTGGACATCTTGAAAATACTACAAGGTGCTTGAAAATTGTCAAAATTCTTGAATAGGAAGATCACCGTGAATATAGTCCTTAGTATACTCTTCAACGAAGCTTTAAATGGATGTATATTCAATAAATTAATATTTAGAGCACATGATCTTACGGTAAAAAAACTGCTCCCTCATTTTTTTTTTTGTCCTTTTTCGCCCTCCTTTCTACTGATAACTGCAACATAGGGTGTAAAGTATCTTATCTTACCTCTCTAATGCACAAGCCAGTATATGATTATAGGATCTTTAATACAATTAAATGGAGAAATTTAGGAGTGTCTAGTTAGTATGTAATTTACACGAACTTGAAGAGCATGTTAAAGGCTCTATTTATAATAACTATAGGCGTTCCATGTGATTGAGTTGTATATCTAGTCCTGTTTGAACTGCCCTATTTGAATTGTGTATATCTAAGAGAATAAAAAACTAATTTTCTCCTTTATATTGATGGAGCCTATCTTGCTCTTAGCTATCACAACGTATACTACCACATAGATATCTTGAGATTTGTTCTGTGAAATTTTTATCCCTAATATATGGCTGTCCATTTTCTATTAAGGTATAAACTTTTATTTAATAATTCTTCCTTCTGCATTTCAGGTGGGTACTGTCCTTTTAAGCTGTGCTTTCATGTATGATATCTTTTGGGTGTTCGTTTCCAAGAAAACTGTTCCATGAAAGTGTGATGATAGTGGTAAATAAATCATTGAACGTCAAAATATGGTGTTCATACAAACAAAATTGTTTTCATGGGAGATGAGCGTAATTTCTACTGTTGATGTGTTATCTCAGGTAGCTCGTGGTGATAGAAGTGGCGAGGATGGTATACCGATGCTTCTGAAGATTCCGCGCTTGTTTGATCCATGGGGGTGGCTACAGTATCATAGGCTTTGGTGACATCCTTTTGCCTGGGCTTCTAGTAGCATTTTCACTGAGGTTTGAGTTCTTAATCCTTTGAAGAATTTGAAATCTTTTTGGTCATTCGAATCTCGCAGTGTCATTCATTCTGTGCGAGGTTTTACAGAGTTTTTATGTTGGTTATTAATTTACGGCAACCCTCATTTCATTTACCTGGGCCTAGGATTGGCCAAGGAAAAACATAGCCACAGTTCCAGACTTTTCTTACTAATGTATGTTATTACTTGCAGGTATGATTGGCTAGCAAACAAGAGTTTACGTGCGGGATACTTCTTGTGGGCAATGTTTGCCTATGGATTAGGTAAACAAATTATAAAAATTTCCCACAATTATTCTAATCTTACGGACGATTTTGTATAGATAGGTTGACAGATGCGATTTTGTATAGATAGGTTGACACATGCATCATTGCATATGTCAACCTATCTATACAAAAAATTATGTACATGTAGCAAAAATTCAATTACCCGAGCCACGAGAACTTACTGATTTTTCCGTTTCCTCAAAACACTTTCTATCGTTGCCAAAACATTTTAATAGTGAGGCCACTTTCAGATATTAACTTTTCAAAATATATGGCAGGTCTTCTTATTACATACCTAGCGTTGAATTTGATGGATGGCCATGGCCAACCAGCGCTGCTTTACATTGTCCCTTTTACACTTGGTAACTTTTACGACCCAATTAAAGGGGAATCGACTCTATGCTTGTTGTTTACCTGATGGCTGATAGCGCACTGTTATTATGACGCAGGAACATTTCTGGCACTGGGGAAAAAACGAGGCGATCTGGAGATTCTGTGGACGAGAGGGGAACCGGAAAGGGTCTGTCCCCATGTTCGTCTTGAATCTACTCAAGAATCACTTTGATAAGATGAGAAAATTTCACTGTATAATCATGTAATCCTAGTGATAGTATTACACGGACCATATTAACGATAATGTGAAAATCAGCAGTATATAGTCATGGCAAGGCTTGTTAGTGTGATTTTGAAATGTTATTAATGGTATGTTTGGTATGATGGTTCAAATAGCAATAAAAAATTATATTGTCCACTACCACGTACCAAACTTGCCCTTTAATGTAAAGCAGATTTAATGAGTAGCAGAGCAAATGTGCACTCTTTGGCAAATATGATGTATGTTTACCCAAACAGGACATAGAATGTTACGTGCAGCAGTTGATACTTTGAAGTGTAAGAAGATCGTAATGTCACCCTTAAGCAATGCGATATTTAGTGCATGTGTTTGGTAAAGTTTATAACTCATAAATTGGTTAATTTTTGCTAAACACGATTTAACTTGTACATCAAGATTCACTGACAACTTAGAGGTTGGTCTTCAATTTCGTGTCATATACTAACATGAGAATGGTATTCATAATTTGTAACATTGTATAATGGTTTAAAAAAAACGATATCTTTTCAATAAAAATTAAGGATGCTACAAAAATTAATGGATTGGAATGGTGTTAAAGTATAAGTTATAGAACTGTACAAAGTTGATGGATTGAGCAATGGTTGCAATCTTGCCAACTATAAATTCTTCCCATTGTCCCATTCATTATTCGAAACAGGAAACCCATCAATTAGAAAACCACGCCCAAGCACACCATACGTAGAGTTCAGTTTGACTTTATAATTAAAATCATATAGTTTTTGTTTCATTAATCGATAACAATTCGATCCAATAACAAGAAAAAAAATGTAGGATTTTTTGGAAGAAAAAGGGCCATCAGGATTCTCAGCGTCCTCAACAGCCGAGGAAGTTACACAAGGAATTAATGGCTCTGGCCTCACTGCCATTATCACAGGTCCCTTTTATCACTTGGGTTTTTCTTTTTTCTCTTTTATTTTTGCTAATATAAATATTAGTAGATTTCACGAGCCTGTCTGATTATGATGTCAAGTTAGCTGTTTTGATTATTTGATTTTTTGGGTTTTTTTTTTTTTATTAATCAATTTTTTTTATTAGTTTTTGTATCTCAACTTGTAATCTGATTGTTTTGTCTTGGTTAGAAAATAGTTTTGTGATTATTGGTTTCTGGAAATGGTACTTAATGTTTCTTGAATGAAATACTGCGGATTGCACAAATTCCATTTTTTTCCCCCTTGTTCAGTCGGTATGAATTTTAATGCAAAATCATATGTGGAGTATTAACAATTGATCAAATGGTATTTTATTATTCTTGGAATTAATTCTGTGTTGTACATATTCCTATGTTTCCGAATTCAGTTGGTATGGAGTGTAATAGTCATTGATTAAGTTCAGAATTAATTCTTTGTGGGCTTTTGGATGTGAATGTTAATTTTCTTATGGTGTTGTCAACTGATAAAGTGATGGTGAAGTTTTAAAGTGTTTCAGAGACTATAATTTTATGTTTTTTGGGTTCATTTGCCAGTAATCGAGATCTTATTAACCATTAAAACAAAAGCTTCTCTATGATTCCAACTTGTTTGAGTAATTGCAAATGTGGTTTAATTTATTATGAGTACTAATAGATTGGCAAATAACACGATATCAGTGACTTATTTAGAAGTTATGCATGGTATTTTTCAACTGCATTTGGATGCTCTGTGACTGTCTATTGCTTGAATTTGGAAGACGAAAACTAAAACATGAGACTAAGAGGCTAAGCTTAAAAAGAACAAGAGTACTTTTTCCTACAGTAAGTAAAAGACTTCTAAAAATGCTCAAACATATTTGGCATAAAAAGTTGCTAAAATTTAACATCTAAGCTTAGACAAACATTCTCTAATTTTATGCTCCATGGTTTTGTAAGATGTACTGTCAACTCTTCTTATTATTAGCGTGGGAGGTGACGTGACTCTATTTATTCTTCTTTTTTCCTTCTAAATCTACAGTTAAACACTATGATGTTTGCATATCGGCTAATTTGAACAAGATTAGATTAACCTTGAGAGATGGATAATTAGCTATTATTTATTTAATTCTTTCGTTCTCAATCCTCACCATCGTATGTTTCTTAATTAATCCCGTACCCCTCCAGCTTCAAAAAACTTAATATAGTAGCATCGCTTCTTGATATAGACATAAAGTTTCTTTTAATTTTTTAGTTATTCTCTCACATTCATAGGTAGTTAATATGTCACAGTCATTTTGGTTTTTCCCCTTCTGTGGTTACAAAATTTGTAGCACTGGATATTTATGCTTTTATGTCTTTGTAAAAAGAATCCAAATGTCCTTACTTCTGGTGTTTATCTTCTGCATAATTCAGGAGCATCTAGTGGTATTGGCACAGAGACTACCGGGTCCTTGCCTTGCGTGGCATACATGTAATTATGGCAGCAGTACGCAATATGGACAGTTGTACAAAAGTTAAAGAAGCTATAATTAAGGAAATCCCGGATGCTAAAATTGATGTTATGGAACTAGATCTTAGTTCTATGTCATCTGTTAGGAAATTTTGCATCAGAATATAACTTGTCAGCTCATCCGTTGAACATTCTTATGTGAGATTACTCGTTAACTTATATATAGTATCTAAACAGTACATTCCCTTGGCGCACGCTATTTCTTACCTGTTTGCAAAACTTACATCCTTGTTCGGTTGAAAGTAATAATGCAGGGGTTATGGCTCCACCTCTTTCATGGAATTTCTGAAGACAGGATCGAAACTGCAATTTGACAACTAATCATCTAGGTGCTATTTTCTATGAGTTTTCTTTATATTTTTTGATATAATGTTCGAAATCTTTCTATTTAGACCTTCGAATTCTATGTTTTCTTTTTCTTTTTTCCTTATTTCGGGCACGATGGTCTGTCACTTTCAGGTATCAAATGTCGCTGTTTTACTGTTTCTTTTTAAGTATCTCTTTGTTTTCAAACATGTTTGAATTGTGCTATTTTTTCTTATTTTTTTTACTTATCTGCCTGTCAAAATGAATAATGTTAATTATTTTCAAGTTTTTAACCAATAAAAAATATTATTTAATTTAAAAAACTTGGCTTAACTTATTAACTAAATTAGCTTAGCCAAACATGCTCATTGTACTCAATATGCATTTCTTTCATCGACCACAGCTAATCCTCTCTCTTTGAAACTCTATATTAGATATCTCCTATTTTTTGGTAAAAATATATCTTCCAGGTGGGCTCCTTGTATCTTCTTCTTGCAATCAATATGGGCTTGTTTGGCACTGGACTTTGACAATTGTACTGACAAGATTTTTAACTTGTTTTCTTCTTTTACTGTTTGTTATGGTAGAATCCGACCTTACAGGGTTTAAAGATGATTTTTCACTTTAATGAGCTGAACTCAGAAACAACGGTGCAAATAAGAAAAATCTTTACTTGCTGATGCAGGACACTTTCCTTTTTACACAAATCTGTTATTGGACAACATGAAAAACAAACTGCTCGTATGAGAGCCAGGAAAGAAGGAAGGATTGTCATTGTTGCATCAGAGGGTCACCGGGTAGTTTATCGTGAAGGAATGAATTCGTTATGAATAAAATCTCATGATAGATCAAGGTAACTGTGTGATAAACTTTTATCTTACTTTTCTCAAGATTATCACCGTGTTATTTATTCCCATGCGGTATGACCATTTATAATTAAAAGAATTTTAAATTTTCCTTATATTTTTACATCTTCTGGGAATGCGCGAGCTCAAACAGTTGTACAAACTTACAATCATATAATAAAAGTATAGTTTAAAGCTGTGAAATTAGTTGAGTATAACATAAATTCCATGAAAGGAGAAAGGAAATCCAAGAACGGATGGAATAATAGGGTTAGTTGGAATAGAATTAGAAAATGGTGTGGAAACACTGAAGTATTGTTACTGCTGGTGCTGTGTCTACTGTTCTCTCTCTTTCGTGGTTTTGTGTGTGACGTGCAAATGGTGAGTTAAGGAGTTTTGCTTCCTGTTAATCAACATATCCGTTTTTGTGAAATTTGAAGAAAAGGTTGCTTTCTAGAAAATATGTATTATTTAGATTCTTTGATATTCCATATTTTAGATCTTGGTCATTCAGCAGGACAGAATAAAGCAAGAATATGCATACCTTTGAGCTGATTTCTACATCTAGATCTCCCAGTTTTCATAGACAAAAAACGTTGTGTCCCCAATGGATTTTGATAATATGTATATATTCAAACTTTATTTAAATTAATATTTGACTTAGGTTTTAGCTGATAAACTTGAAAAGATTCTGCCATGGATAAAACGGAACAGGAAAGAGGTGGTTATATACATTTATTACAGATTCGTTGATTATTCATTCATGTTTTCGCTGCGTTTTATAAATTCTGGTGATCATAATATGCAGAAACTTGTTCTTGTGTCGTTTAAAATCATAGTTTCTATGTAAGAGCAAAAATATCGATCTGAACTGTTGCCAACCTGTACGAACAATCAGTGAGTGTACTCCTCCACCACTGTTATTGAACCAGGTTTTGGCTAAGTTTAAAAATTCCCTCTTATCTGTTAATTAAGTACTAAAAAAATAATGTATTTTCATTGGTTAAAATTGGAAACACATGTATGTTACTTATCTTGACTCGAATAAAGAGTTACGTCGCAAATATGTAACTCTTTGTTTACTTAAGTAAAGAACAAATAGAAACATATCCAAACATATTTAGAAACAAAAAAAGTACGTTAAAAGTGTCATGCAAGCGTTGCGGCAGTATTGTGATTATTACACGGTTTAGCAGTATCAGACCATCAGGTAAGACATTGGTTTTATGGCTATTTTCCACTAAATTCTTATATTTATTTTGCCTACTGGGAGATCACTTATTGCCCGTAGTATTATTTTCTTTTCCCAGTTATAACAGCATGACTCGCTTATGGACAGCAAAAACTAGCTAATCATGATTGCAGGCTAAAGAAGCTCGGCAGGAGCACTCTGATGGTAAGCTTCGGGACGACGAAAACAAGACATTGAATAATCATCTTTCAAATGAAATTAAAGTGTTTTTATTTGGTACGTGTTTGGCGACCATATTATTTGCAAGTGTATTCATAAAAAATCCTTGTTAGTAAACTTCACGGTTTCTTCCAAAGTTTTGAGAAGGATTAATAAGAGACCTTCTCAATTTGATGACATTCAGGGTTTCTTTGATGTAAATTTTCTTTGTTGTACTACTATGCAAATATGTCTAAAGTAAGATTGGTGGTATAAAATGCTGCGAGAGATGTTTTTTTTATATAACATCTTCGAACGAGTTACTCTTTCTGTTCTTGCTTAAAGTAAGAATAGTTACTTATAGATGATTGGGAACGATAAAAAAAAAAAAAATTTATTTTGAAACTTATT
The DNA here is from genome assembly GCA_019395295.1 of Osmanthus fragrans. NCBI lineage: Eukaryota > Viridiplantae > Streptophyta > Magnoliopsida > Lamiales > Oleaceae > Osmanthus > Osmanthus fragrans. The sequence continues at coordinate 853,362 of CM033355.1, forward strand.
ATACTACCGAAGAAATTTTTTAAATCTTATTCCTAGGCTCATTGTACTGATTAGTTGGGCATATGCCAGGTGTAGATATTAAAATATTGTTGTGTAGGAATTTGTATATGAGAATCAAATCTGTAATATGTCTTGATGAGACTACACGTAATCTTTTCCGAACATTGTTGAAAAATATCTCATGTAAGCCTTGCATAGTAAGCTGAATCTCGTTGAGTAGAAAGTACCTGCTTGTCATTTGATGCATTGTTTTAGCGAACGTTCTATACTAGGTCGCAGTGTAAACATCTGATTTTCTCCATAAACAGTGCAGGAAGGAGTTGATATAACGGCTAATTAACTTCATCCTTGGGCCAATTGCCACAAACCTTCTGACGCCATCACAGTTTTCATTGATGGTAAATTTATTCTGTCATCCTGACCCACTTTAGTAATATATAGAGAGTCTTTACTTTAAAGTATCTTTTTTTTTTGGTGTGCACAACGTTGTTTGGGTCTTAGAAGTTACTTTTTTGTTTTAGATTTTTTAGTTTTCATCATTGGTCTGTTCCAGGGCTTAATTTTGGCATTTCCAATGGACATTTTTTTGAACCTTCTGCACAATCACTGTGACAATGTCTAATTGGAATTCAAGAAACTGAATGCCTTTTATCGCACTATCAAGGCGCAAGAACCTAAAGTAGGTCGGCCTTATTGTCACTTCGAGTTCAAAGCTACTCCACCTGCCTCTAATCAAGTTTGGGTAAGCTTATACTTTTTTGTACAAGTATATAAGTTTTAAAATAGCAAATAATTTTATTTTTGAGTTACAGCTGGATAGAGAGACGCATTTAACACCTCTACTCTTGTCACACCAGGAAAGGCGTAATATTTCTTGCTAAATAGTATGATTTTACTAAGCAAGTAAGAAAAAATGTTATATATTCAAACATGGCCGGAAAGCGAAAAACACTTAAAATGTAGTTTCTATATTTGTTGTTCCATTTAATACCTTAGCCAAAGAGTGCGTCTTGACATACCTCCATGCTGGCATAATGAAATTCATCGGTAGAATCAGAATTATCTTTCTTTAAGGATTGGGTCTTTTTGGATTATTTTTACGTAATCTTTAGCTAATTTCAAATTAAGGATAAAAATTGAAAGCTCGATTCCTGAAAAATCAAAAGAGGCACAAAATCTAGATTCTGAAAACTACCCACCATTAAAGTAATCTTGGCGCATGCACACATGCACAAAAATTCACCTGGCCGATGTGTTTTGACATTTTCTTTCA